>PVHP010018503.1:0-33024 GCA_004024765.1 Zapus hudsonius | reverse complement strand
TGTGTGTGTGTGTGTATGTGTGTATGTATGTGTGTATTCTTGTGTTTGTGCAGGTGTGTTTGCTCATGTTCAGTCTAAAGGACATCTTGTATATCAGTCCTTAGGTGCCATTAACCTTTTCTTTTTTTAATATTTTATTTATTCATTTTCAAGCAGAGATACAGAGAGAGAGAAAGAGAGAGAGAGAGAGAGAGAGAGAGAGAGAGAGAGAGAGAGAGAGAGAGAGAGAGAGAGAGAGAGAGAGAGAGCACCAGGGCCATCACCTTGTGGGTCTGGCATATATGGGTCCTGGGGAATTGAACCCAGAGCCTTAGGCACTGGAGGCAAGTGCCTTAACCGCTGAGCCATCTCTCCAGCCCCATTAACCTTTTCTTGACAGGTTCTCTCATAGGCCTGGATTCACCATGTATGCTTGGCTGCCTGGTAGCAAGCCCCTGGCAACTGAATGTCACCAGCTCCCCAATGTTGGGACTATAAGTCCGGCTTTTTAATTTTGGTTTTGGAGATTACATTTAGTTCTTCATTCTTGTACAACAAATTGTTTGCTGACTAGCATATATCCCCCATCCAAACCAGTCATTTCTAAGTCAAGTTTATATTCAAGATCTCTGAAAAAAGAAATAAAAATGTCTCAGACACATAATTGCCATAAGTTCATTTCATTAAAGCTACAAGTCTTTAAAAAGAAAATGAGTTGCTTTTCTGTTGAGAACTTTATTGTATGAACATATTGCATATTGGTTATAGTCTCATCGGGTGTACTCTTATCATCCCTCTCTCCTGCCCCTATTCCACTGAAGGCCTTTCATCTTTTAACATTCAACTTACTCAATATTCATTTTCAAGCTGTTATTATTGGCAAGTTCCTTCATGGCAGCATATTATTAATATATTACATGCATAATTTTGTTTCAATATCCCCACATACTACAAAAGTTTAGAATAATGCTTTCCTCCATTTTATAACCACTAATACCAAAAATACAGGGCACCATGAAAAGTAGCAGATCTGCTATGAATACTCTGTAATGTGCCCAAGGCAACATGTGATGGAGGAAAGTAAGATTAGTATTCATTTATTTTCTCTCCTTGCTTTCAAATGCAGCATTTACAGACAAGGAAACCAGACTTTTCTAGCAAATGAAATAACTAAGGATATCAAGGTCATCGATCTTTCTGATGACTTATTTTAAACTATAACTTAATTCCTCTACATAGCCCCAGAAAAGAGAACAATGTCAGGCACAATCAGAATAAATGATGAAATAAATATTAGCATCTTCACCATCTTGAACCTACACTGTCTATAAGCTTCTTTCATTTATTTACATGTGCATATATATGTGTCTATGTGTGTGTGCATGTGCGTGTGTGCGTGTGTAGGTGTGCCAGGATCTCATGCTATTATATACAAATGCACAACTGGCTGTATATGGGAGACTATAGTATTGAACGCAGGCCATCAGGTTGTGCAATCAAACAACTTTAAGTGTTGATTCATCATCTCAACCCTGTTTTCATATTTTTCTACTCATTAATTTGGTACTCTACTATGACAAAGTCAATCACATATTTTATTTTGTAAGATTTAACATTACTCATAAAATGGAGCCAGCATTACTTATGAATATCAATATTTGATAAAATGCATTTAACATGCTTGTGAAACTTAGAATATAATGTAATGCATTATTGCTATTTTACATATGTGCATGCATACATATGACACATACTTGCAAACTTCCCTGGCTTGGTCATCTGACAGGGCTGGGAAGGGGTGCCAATCACCTAAGCTTCAAGGAATATACCTAACACCAGATCTATCTCTCAATTCTCAGTGGACAAAATAAGTGCCCCTTTTCCTTGGTTTCACAAGGAAATAATAAAATGACCAGATACTCTACTTGATTCATAAAAAAGGAAGCATAAATCACTGACCAAGACTTTCCCAAATGTTACAAGGTAAGATGTGCCCTTTTGGCTCAAGATACAGTGGTAGAAATCAATTAATTCTACTTTCATAATAATGGAAACTGAGTCCTGAATTATATAAAAGAGAGGTTGCTAGATATTAGATATTAGAAAACATAAGCCAGCAAAGTCAGAAAAATGAAAAAGGACTCTTTTTTCTTTCTTTCTTTCTTTCTCTCTTTCTTTCTTTCTTTCTTTGTTTCTTTCTTTCCTTCTTTCTTTCTTTCTTCTTTTCTTTCTTTGGTGGAACCTAAACAGAGTTCTTAAGTGATGCTGTATGAAAGCGAAATCTAGGAAGAGGCTACTGAATTTCTTCAGACTCAGCAAGTTAACACAAATATTCACCATCAGAGATCTCACACTAATTTCTGCCTGTCTTTATATTGAATTCCCTGTGTCTGCAGCCAAATTTTTCTAGTGGTACAAGGTTACTAGTCACATTGGATTAGTATCCAATATGACCTAATTTTAACCTGATTACCTGTCATTCACAGGTACAAGGGACATATTTCATTTAATGTTATATCTTCCTTTATATTAACAACATTCAAAGATTAAAAATATTTATAAATTAAGAAGGTCCTTGAAATTTCCACTTACGACACTAGTGATGTGCCATTTCAAAGTACTGTTCTCTGGCTTTTGCTCACATGACCCAAAAAAAGATTTATCCATAATTACATTTTATTACATGAACATATAAATATTAAAAGTAAAAGGAGAAAAATTGTCACATTGGACAAAACCTAAGAGAAACCAGATTCAAGTGTTGGGGGTTCTCTTCCCAGTGTAGAGACAGAAACCCTTAATCTATGCATGAAGACACATGAAGGTTGATGACCAGCGTTGACTGCCTGTGCCTTAATATCTGGTGTTATAACTGGAGCTCTGACATAGGCACACAACAATGATGACACTGATGTCACCCTCTCAGAGTTTCTTGCTTCAGAGAAAAGTGTTCACCATAAATTGCATTCTTAGCATATTTTATCCTTTCAAGCTGGTACTACTTAGCTGGTGACCTTAAATATAATAAAACACTATTTAGGGCTAGGGAGATAATTTAAATGGTAAAGTGTTTGTATTGCAAGCAAAAAGACCTGAGTTGAGTCTTCAGAACCCACATTAAAAACATGGGAGAATGGTGTGCACACACTTGTAATCCCAGACATGGAAAGGTAGAGACAAGGGATGCCATGAGGTTCTCTGGCCACTAGTATAGA
Source organism: Zapus hudsonius (assembly GCA_004024765.1). Taxonomy (NCBI): domain Eukaryota; kingdom Metazoa; phylum Chordata; class Mammalia; order Rodentia; family Dipodidae; genus Zapus; species Zapus hudsonius. The sequence continues at coordinate 29,830 of PVHP010018503.1, read as the reverse complement.
GTACTTGATCATGTCCAGGCCAGTGAAAAACTCGGTCTCAAAAACTGATGGACAACACCTGAGTTTGTCTTCATGCCTTCATACATATGTCTGCATATGTGCAAACACTTGTATACGAATGTGAAACTATAGTATCAACAAATGCACACACACACACACACACACACACACACACACACACTGTACTTTATAAACATAGTCTTCTAAGGAGTCAACCTGATATCTAATTTTTTAGGAGAAATATTTGGTCAAGACCTTTTTGGAAGTAGTAACCCATGTAATATTAGATTTTCTTTCTTTCTTTCTTCCTTTCTTTCTTCTTTATTATGAGTAAGTATATACATTGTATGAGCAAATCTGGAGAAGGTGTCCCGATTTCCCTACTCTCTGACCCCTAACCACTGGGGTCCTTCCTCAGTGTGCATACTGGATCTGTCCATAGATTAGGGGGTTATGAACTGCACTTAGATATTCTTTATCTAATGAGTAATGCTTTCCTTTTTCATTTAAAAAAGCATAGCAGTTCAAAAACCACTTTTAATTTCCTGAATTGACACAATGTTAAAATCAAGTGCTAAAAATAAAAAAAAACAAAGTTAACATGCTTCTCAAAAACATTTAAACTAAAAACAAAACAAAAAAGGTAAACAACGTAAGGTAAGGAATGGCAAAAAAAGAAGAAACATAGTACATCAGTCAACAGAAATCTGTAATGAATATATTCAAATCTGAAAAAGATCTCCAAAAAGTATATTATCAGGAATAAGTTGATAATTTAAACAAAATAGAAGGTTCAATTTAACAAGAGGACCTATTAGTAATAAATATTCATGCATTGTAAATAAGCCTATCTAAATCTTAAAAAACAACTTAAAAACATCCATGTCAGGCCATAATAGTTGTGGAAGATTGCATTCAGTCTTCCTCGTTGGCTGAAACTGAAGATCGTTCAGTGCAATGACCGTCTGAACAATGCCATAGGCCAGTGGAAAGTCAGCACATATAGGACACCTTTTCCGATGATGCAAGAATGGATATTGTTTTCTGTAGAACATGGAAGATTAAGCAAAATAGGTCATGCTGCAGGGTGGTAAAAGCAAGCCTCAATGTATGAAAAGAATAAAAGAGAATATGTAAGGAGGCAAAAAGAACTCAACAAAAGTCTGGAAAATTCTCCCTAATTTGAAAACCATATGGCTAAAGGCTCAAAGAAAGAAATCAAAGTATTATTTAAAAATCATCATTAACTAAATAAAAACTGTGTGTGTGTATGTGTGTTGTATGTGGTCTCTGTGTTTGTATGGTAAATGCACATGTGTATGCTTGTGCATGCACTTCATGTGTATGCAGGAGAAAACCAGAAAGGAACATTAGATTGTCTACTGTATTCTTCCTCAGCCTTATTTCTTTAAGATGAAGCCTCCCATTGAACTTGGACCTTGATAAGTTTTGGTAAAACCTGGATGACTGGTGAGCCTTTCATGATTTTCCTGTCACCAACATTCTCAGTGCATGTCACAAGCATGTGCAGCCATGCCTGGCTTTTTATATAGAATCTAGGGGTTAAACTCAGGTCATCATCTTTGCACAGCACAAAATTATAACTTCTGAGCCATCTCTCCAGTTCCAAGACAAGAAAAATTATAAGATGAACAAAAAAATTCAGTGAGAACACAAGTACAACGAAACTTCCAAATACTTTTAGAGACATAAAATAAAAGCATTCACTTTGCTAAACTCATTTGCTTCTGTTACCAGAAAGTTCATTGTCTATTTTGTGAGTCAGGCATTGCAATTATATGTACCTAAAGTATTTTAAAGCATGCATATGTATAAATATTTGTGCCCAGTTTTTCCTGGCACCTTTATTTGTTGTGGATGATTACAACAATTCAAATGCCTATCAACTGATGAATGGGTAAATAAATCATGGTTTAATCACACCAGGGAATAATCACTTAAGTAGTAAGGAGATCTGGCTTTTGATGCACACAATCAGGTAAGGATATATTCAAGAGAAAATCCTTGAAAAATGTGTCTATTCATGTGTCCATGAATTTCTATAAACCTTTAGAAAAAATATAAAAAATAAAAATAAAAGAATTCCAGGAAAGTTAATTAACATTAAAGTCTATCAAGGGGCAGGAGTTACCTTACTTAAAATTAGGAGGATCTGAAGAATAAAAGTTAATCAAGGAGACAGACAAAACATAACTCAAGAAAATTCACTGGAATACAGCTAGAAAACATGGTAACTGCAAAATTAGAGTATAATTAAAACCTGCGTGCGTGAAATCACTGAGGTTTTTGAAAAGTGACGCTTTCCCCTATAAAGAGACCCAAAAAGAATAGTCTTATGACAGTGCGAAATAAACAATATATTTCAGATTCTTAAGAAACAGAATATGAACCAAGTATTTTATATTCTGGAAAAGAAATGTTTAATGATAAAAAGAATGGATTTCAATATGCAAGTCCAAAGGACAATCTGTTTCCATGCTATAGCAGATGGCATGATTTGGGCAACCAATATGTTTACTAAAATAGCATTGCAAGAACTTACATCTAGATCTAAGAGAAAACAATGGCGAAGAGGTAAAGTGTATGCTGTAAGAGGGTTTACAGGTTTCCATAGGGATAGAAAATGAGAGATGAACAGGTGAATGACCTACAAATTAGCTTAATTTATTCCCATCACATTATATGTAGCTATCACTACATTAATATTGTAGTTCATAAATACACACAAACACTATTGGTCAATAAATTAAAAATTGTACTAAAAACTTCAAATGATGAAAGCAAATTGGAAATTTTTTTTTTGATGGTAGTAACATCTGAGTTGGTATCTGGAATCTGTTGTATGTGTAAAGAGTAGTGTGGTGGTTGGTACTGAGGAAACTCAAAACTCATCAAAGCAAAAAATCATCAGCTGCTGAGAGCTCAATGTTAAAGAAGACTTACAACACAGCCTCCAAGGCTCAGGGAATGTTGTGGAAGAGGGGGCTGTGATGGTTAGGTCTTGTTGTCAACTTGATCTTTTAAATTATCTTGGGTGGGTCTCTGAGGATGTTTACAGGAATGCAGCTTCTCAGTAGGGGACAGGATATCAGGAAGTTCAGGAGAGCTAGAAATGAACATCCCTTCCTGTATGGCAAGTTCAGGAAGGATTCCAGAGACTCTGTAAGCCATTAAGTCTGAGGTATGATTGCACAACCTCACCCTAAGGTTATATAAACAGGAAGGAGATTTCTCTGTCTTACCTCCCCTGCCTGTTTTGCTGTTTGCTGGTGTTAGTGATGGGTTCTCTCTCTGCTTGGACCTGTGAAAGGGGGGGCAGCCTCTTTCACTATTATGGAACTTCCCCTGATCTGTAGCTTCAATAAATCCTTTCCTCCCATAAACTGTGCCTAGTTAGGAGATTCATCCCAGCGGAGTCGGCTGACTGTGACAGGGGTGGAAAAGTTGTAAGAACTTTTATTGGGTGAGAAGGAGTATCCTGAAGCCTTGTCTCCTTTCTCCACAGAGATTGACTGGTAAATTCTTGACCTTCCAGTGATTATCAATTACCCGACATAGTAGGGCCCTCAGAAGAATCTGGGTAGGAGAGAGGGAACATAAGAGTATAAACCAATGAAAACATAATGAGTATGTGATGTGTTCATTAAATAAAGTTCACAATTAATTAAAAAACACAAAAATCAGAAAACAGGGTTGGGGAGATAGCTAAATCGTAAAGTACTTCTCTCATATTACAGTCAGCTTTCTTTTTGCTGTTTCAAAGAACCTGAACAAAATCAGCTTGTGGAGGAATGGGTATATTTTGGCTCAAGGGGAAGCTCCATGATGACAGGGAAAATGATGGTATGAGCAGAGGCTGGACATCACCTCCACCACAGCAGGTGGCAAACAGTAGCAGGAAGGTGTGCCAAACACTGGCAAGGGGAAGCTGACTATAACCCCCATAAACCCACCCCCAACAACACAACTTCAACAAGGTTCCAATTACAAAACTACCATGAGCTGGGGGTTAAACATTCAGAATAAATTAAGCTTATTTGGGATTCCTGAATCAAATCAACATACCTCACAAGCATGAAGACCTGGGTTGGATCCCTAGTATTCTCATAAACTGTTAGACATAGTGGCACTCTTCTGTAAAGGCAGTACTTGGAGAAACAGAGCTCTTATGCTGAGAGTCACTGGCCAGCCAGGCAAGCCTAAGTAGTATCTCTAGGGCAATGAGAAACTATACCTCAAAGAAGGTGGAAGGCATTCCTGAGGATGATACCCAAGGTTTTCCTGTCTTCCACAGACACATGCACACATGTGTACACACACCTGCAGTTATGACCATAAATATAAATATGCACTGAAACATAGTAATAACTAAACATAATTCTATTACTGAAAAAACATGTATACGTGCAAAGAGGAATTTTCAGTATAAAAAGGTGACAACAAGCTAATGTAGGTGTTAATCAAAACCCTTAGAAAATTAAATTTGAAGTGTTCAAAATGGTATCTTTAAGTAGACAAAATATTTTATAAAGATGCCCATGCCCGTCATAAATGCAACAATGACCAAAACAGTACAAATGCATATTCCCAGTATCCTACTTATTGCTAAATATTAAAATAGAGCAGAGCATTTTGAAAATGATACCTTGAACTACAGAGCAGGAAAGGTATGTGCTTTTATTCCACTGTCATACAGAAGGTGAATAGACTTTCAAAGAGGATTTTGATAGCATAAGAGAGAGTCAGGAACAACCTTAAGTAAGTCCTGTCTGACCAATAATGGAGATTTTCATTTTTTTATTTATTTTTAATTTTTATTTTTTGTGTTTCAAGGTAGGGTCTTTCTCTAGCCCAGGCTGACCTGGATTTCACTATGTAGTCTTAGGCTGGCCTCATACTCATAACAATTCTCCTATATCTGCCTCCTGAGTGCTGGGGTTAAAGGCATGGGCCACCATATCTGGCTTTTATATTTTATTTGTTTATTTTTGGTTTTTTGAGGTAGGGTCTCGCTCTAGTCCAGGCTGACCTGGAATTAACTATGTAGTCTTGGAGTGGCCTTGAACTCACGGCAATCCTTATACCTCTGCCTCCTGAATGCTGGGATTAAAGTCTTGTGCCACCACACCCGGATTTATATTTTATTTATTTTATATGTCATTTATTTACTTGCAAGAAGAGAGATGCATAAGAAGAGAAATAGGAGAGAGAGAGAGAGAGAGAGAGAGAGAGAGAGAGAGAGAGAGAGAATATGGGCATGCTAGGGCCTCTAGCCACTGCAAATGAACTACAGATGCACGTGCCAATTTATGGATCTGGTTTATGCTGGGGAATTGGCCCTGGGGTCCTTAGGCACTGGAATTAAGCACCTTAACCACTGAGGAATCTCTCCAGCCCTATGGAGACTTTTGTAATTTTTTAAAAATATGACAAAATTGTTGAAACTCGATACACAATTTAAATGGATGAATATATAATGATATGAAAATTAATTACTATTAGGGGAAAACTTGGAATGAATTTATTACTTTGGAAGTTATGAAATAAAGAAAAATAACTGAAATATATCTTCAGTTTCCGATAAGAATATATAAAAATGTTTATACAAATGATGAAACAGGAAATACCTCTGTAAAGAAGCATTTTTCTGTGTAATGAAAACCAAATAAAATCAGAATATTGGGGTTATGAAATGCTATTCTCCAGGTGTTACATGAATGCTGTCCTCTTAAACTGTCAGCAGATGTGATAACCAGGAGTCCCACAAAAGATTGGGTCCATTAAATTTCTGTTATAGAAGGGTGGGAGGCTCATTAGGATGCATCCTGATGGATAAGTGGTTAAAGAGACAGAGAGAGAGAGGGAGAGAGAGATTATATTTAGAGAGTAGCCACCCATCAGTGGCCACTTCTCCTATACCCCTGCTCCCCCTAAAATAACCCCAATTAAACTCCTTGGTTCACCAATTATACTTGTAGTAGCATCTGGTGTCAGTCACATACATGGCCATTGCTCTGCACAATGAGATATGTAACTGAAGCCAAGATATTTTCCCAAAAAGAACTTGCCCATGCAAGGAACAAATTACAACAGGCAAAGACATGTGGATGTTGTTCTCAGTACCAGCTTCTGGATTGGCATGGGAAGTGTGTTACCTACTCGTTGCTGTAATAGATCACCGACCAAAAGCAACTGATGGGAGAAAAGGATTCATTTGGCTGACAGTCTTTAGGGGAAGATTCATGATGGCAAAGGAAAGCATGGCTCGTGCATAGGCTGGACATCACCTCTGCTCTAGCCGATTGGAAAACAACAGCAACACAATAAGCCCGTATCTTGCAGGAAAGAAGGACTACAACACCCATAAGCCAGTCTCCAGAAACACCTCCTCATGCTAGACTACACCTCCTAAATTGCCTCCAGATGAGGACCCAGCAAAGAGAACATATGAGTTTATGGGAGAAATCTGATTTAAATCACCACAAAGTGGACAACAAAAGGATGAGATGGAGGCCATTTTCTACAGCTAGAAGGACATATGGGAAAGAGAGTATAAATTAGATCTTTGCTAAATGACTACCTCTCTAAGGAACCTTAAACTTATGAGGGTAGAATAGAATAATGAGGAGGGAGAGAGTGAGGTAAAAGCTATAAAAGAGAACCATCAGGTGTGACCTTTAACACAGAGGAAGGAAAAACTCCATTGTTCTGATTGCAGGTAGGGGCCTTACATGGCTTCATATAGATAATTGGAATAATCAGCCTTTGAATTCTTTGAATTAGAAAATACTTTTAAGCAAGACATGATTGAGCCTCTCATAGTGTGGCTCTTGAGTCCGTGGGAAGTAGAGGTGGGTGGGATTGGTCTGAATGCTGTGGAAGCAGAGAAAGTGTGTATTACAATTATCCATCCTTCCTTAAAACAGAGGGTGCATAATCTGAGGCTATTTGAGAGAAATACATCCTGGATAGACTGGCTCATGAGAGCCATTAGGGACACTTAGTTATTCACCAAGTTTCCTGTAAATATCAGGGACAGGGGACAATAGGAGATGGACAGGCATTACAGCGGGAACTGAACGAGCAAGAGAAAGTGTTTCAGGCCCAAATTTACCTGACTGGATGGACTTTGTTCCCAGGAGGTTGATTCGGCTGAGCCCTCAGGACTAACACGAGCATTAGAGACTTTTCTGAGTTCTGTGGCCGGATAATTTATGAGGTATCAGAGGCCTTTACACATTGGAATGTCTCAGACTAGCACATAAGACACATTTCGAACTTTCTAAAGCACAAGGGAGAAAGCAGGTGGTGGCTCTGTTCAGGCTTCTCCCCAATAAATATGGCAAGATTTGTGTAAAGCCTGTCTTCCTATGGAAAAGAAATAGACATAATGCCAACTTCAGTGCTTGTGAGACTATGGAAGGCTTTAAAGCCCATGTAAAATTTAATGAAGGTATAAATGACAAGTTAACTGAAAAGCACTAAGCTTGTACCAGGGGGCACAGTTATGCCCCAAGAGTAAGCTGTGTACATTTCTCTCCTACAACACAGTATTTTGCCAGTAGAAAATATTCACCAAGCCTTGGGCACTTGTGGTAGCTAATTGTAGCCAATGAAGAGACAGTTGTAAGCTTCAGTTTGGGCCCAAGGACTGTGAGAGTCAGGGAACCTGTGGGCATATAGACAAGATCAAGGCCATGTTCCTCCTTGGCCATAGTCCAGTCAGAGCAAAAAAGCCATCCCTAGCCCCACCAAGCCCGTTGGTAAGAGGATGAGGAGAATGGGGAGGTGGGCAGCTAAGGAAGAAATGAGGGCATTGTGGAGGACTAAAATTTTCCATCCCTTCCACACCACTGATCATCTGAGGAAGTAATTGATACAAATGCCCTTTACATAATTAGACTTGTGCCCATAAATCAAAGCTATTGTCAGCTTTGGTTAAAGAAACTTCTCTAGTAGTCAGCAGTTACTTCAGAAACTCATAAGTAGTCCAAGGACTGAGAAGAAGTCACTACTGAAAGCTCAGCCCTGACCTGAGACAGCTCTTGCCCTTTCCAAGGCTCAGGGAACATTTCAGAGCAGGGCACTGAGAACTGAAGAGCCTAGAGAATAGGTGGTTTTGAGAATGTTATTCTTCCAACATGGCACGGCCATTGCCCTCTTCCTCTTCAACAGCTATGGTTAACTGGAAACCCACACACAACTGGAAGGAGGATCCATGTTATTAACCACTGCTGAGAGAGAAAGAAAGGAGAGGAAGGAGGAGAGAGAGAATGGAAGGGAGGGGAGGGGAGAGGGGGAAAGAAAGAGGAAGAAAGAGATATGGTCTTCAGTGGGATAGCATTCTGTAAGTTGCCCATGTTCCTGTGAATAAGACTTCTTCCTTGCTCCTGTGAGAACCCACAATTAAATTTATTGGTTCACCAAAATATACTTGTATGATTTTTTTTCTTTGTGTCTTTGGTTGGTATCTTCCTCAGGGAAGCTAGGTGTGTGTTTGTGTTTTCTCAAAAAATGTTCCCACCACAATCAGCATTTTGGAATATCTAGTAAATGAATAAATTATCACATCATGCATATTCAGTTTCTTATTCAATTACAAAAGAAATAAACCTAGCTATTGTATTTCTCCTTCTAATGGACTCAACTATCTTCCTATCATCAAATCTAGCTGACAGGATGTAGGGACCAAATAGGAGTGTGAAATATAAAATTGTAGGAAATTCTTCAAGGTAAATATTTAAATTAATAGTATGAAAAATTGCAACCAGAATGGTTGGGTGGAGAGAACTTATAGACCAAGAGATGCAAAATAAAGTTTTCAAAAATTAAAATATTAAAATTCTAATATCTATTTTAAAGATAAGTAAGTATCAAAGAAATGTAAAGAAAGCATGGGTCAGTTTGCTTAGGTGTTAATATGAGGAGACTATGGATTTCCAAAAATGGTCAAGATAAATAAAGTTATTTGCTCTGCGTGACTAGGTTTTATTCCGTCCTGCTTTACTTCATTTTTTCTACCTGGGAGGTGAATATAAAGTTGCTTGCCTTATAATAATTTTAAATTATGTTTGACATTTTTATAATTAAAACGGACCTAAAATGTCATTTGTCAATACAAGAGTTCTTAGCATAGTCTTTGAATTTGTTTCAAAGTTTAAAATATTGATAAAGAAAAATAGCATAGTGGCAAAATAACTAAAAACATGATGCATTAAAAGTGAGTTAATGGTTACCCTTGACTACTCTTAGAGTAATTTTGAGTGTTATTATTAGTGCCGATCAAGATTTTAACTCACCTAAAATGGCACATTAGAAATATGAACTTTATGTCAATAATACCTTTTACAAATACAGATTTCTACACATTGACAACATTGTTAAGAAAGTTGTGTTTCCCATTATTGCCAATATAAGTCAGAAGGAAGCCATTTTATTTTTAATTTAAAGTACTATTTGCATTCTACCTTAAATATTACAAGTGGGTAAATTTTGACCCTTAAACCACTGAATCTACCTTACTTTGTGCTATGAATGGTGGCAAGATATGGTATTTATTTCACTGTCCCATTGTCACTGGCTCATGATTAGAATATGGGATAGGTATACATCCTTATTTCAGAAGACTAGCCAGAGGGTAAAAATTAAACCTCAAAACTAGGAAAGGCAGTCCTATTTTAAGTTCTTTCAGTTGCTCTAGTTCCAAGGGTTTAGGAATGAAGATTACTTTATTTTTGCTTTGCAAAGAAAAAATGATTAATCTTTCTAAAAGTATGGAGGTTTATTTAATCCTTAGGAATCAGTTTTAATGCTGTGCCACTTACTAATGCTAATATTTTATGTTTTAAATGAGATATGATTGATAAATAAGCATCTATATTTAAGGAACATAACGTGATGTTTTGACACAAAGACAGGTATGAAATGATATCCATGATTAAAGTACTTAGCCTACCTCCTCAACTCACAGCATATTCACACTTTTATGCAGAGAGAAGTTAAGTTACACTCTCATAGTAAATTGGATGCACAGTTCTCAGGATCTCATATTTAGTATAGTGGCTATGGTTAATGATGTGACTCTTTAAGAATTAAGTTATTTCCTCCACCTGGGAGCTTTCATTGAACCATGGATCCCAGGGGGATGGCTGCATTCTCCATCATCCTGTGTTCCATTTACATTTAAAGGATAACTGTTTCTGTACATTTGCCATCTTTGACCAATGCTGTTGAAGAGTTAAATTTTTATTTTGTGAAGCTTGTGTCTGTCTTACTATTTTGAATTTCAGGGTGAACTACATTCAGCCTGATATTTTAAATTTCTCTACTTGTCCCTCTTGACAATGATGAACAATGAAAAATGAAAAATTTCATGCTCATCAGTGACATTGAACCTCCTCAGATTTGGAGAGTTTCAGAGACATGTTTTGATTGAAAAATAGAACTGAAGATGTCAAAAGAGAGAAAATGGGAATAAACACATGCCAAAATGTCAGTTCCATAAAATGCCTATTTGAAAGATATTCCACTTAAGCAGAACATTAAACAGGAAGAAGTAACTTGGCCCACTTCAAAGCACCCAAGGATTCTTTTTCTTCATGAATATTTATTCTGTGGATTCTGCATCAGAAAAGCTAGTTGTTTGTTTGTGACATATAACTTGAAGGAGATCATAAAATTCATTGCCACCATCATCTCCATGTCTATCACGTATTACGAAGAATAAATCAAAAACCTTCTGATTGCAGATAGCATATCCATCAAGGGATGGTCATATGCACTGTGTCCATTCATAGAAGGACTGATAGATGTCATTGGAGAATGATATAAAGTCTCTTATCATGATCTAAATGCAACAGAACAATGACCTTAAGGATTCAGGTCATTTTCATGGAGAGATACAAATCCAGTGGATATCACAAAGTCATAGGATTGTAAGATTTAGTTAAAATCATAGATGACTGAATTTTTCATAATTTCAATTTTTTCAAACATATAGGCAGGTTTTAGGAAATTTTAAGTAGGTGAGGTGTCATAATTCTCTTCAAATCAGCACCTGTTTACCTGCACTGACCATAATTTAGCTCACCTCATCCTTATATCTTACATATATTCATAAAATTCTACATAATTATACATTTCATCTGTGTGCTTGTCTTGAATCCTAGAACTGCAGCATTATTTTTACCACATCAGAAAAATACAAAAGCAATATTGATGACTTCAATGGATGAGTTTAAAGCACAACTGTATTAGTTTCCTTTGGCTGCTAACATAAAGCACCACAAATTTAGTGGAATAGGCAGCAAGTACAAGACTGTATCCTCCTATAGCTTAGGCGGACAGAAATCCAAAGTAAATGTCAGGGCTGAAATGTGAGTGCTCAGAGTGCACTTCAAGGAGACTGAGGGAGAATCTGTCTCTTCATTTCCATTTGTTGCTGGATGCAAATATCCCCTGCTTTATAGCCACATAACTAATCATCAAGGCAACAACTTAAGATCTCTCTCTGCTCTATCTTCACAATATCTCTTTGTTTGGGTATTTCAAACATCCCTCTCCCCTCCTGTTACAAGCAACAACATAGCTTTTAATTTTTTTCTAACTTTACCTTTCTACTTCAAAATTATACAAAGCCCATGGGAACACCATTGTGTCAAAGTGGATTGATTCATAGAGGTTTTGTTTGTATTTCAGAACACTTACTATGTAAGTTTGAGGGTTTTCTAAAAACAAAAGATTTAAAAAAAATATCAAGCAATCCATGAAAGGAGAAGTGATGGTCCCAAGTTGTAGTTTTTAAAGTTTGTTATGGAAACTTAAATCTTTAAAATGTTACGTGATATATAGTCCAAATTAGTCTCCTACATTGAATATAAGAGTGAAGAGAATGACATATTATTAAAGGAAAACTGATGTTTTGAAATGAGAGCATGTACTCAAACCAAATTTGTGAGAAAACAAAATTTTAATTAATTAATATCATTTGAGCTGGGGTGTGCAGGCCGATTAAGGACCAATGTTCTTATTTTCTTTCTTTCATCATGAAATTTGGCATCATGGAATTTTAATCAAGGATATCTGCCTTAAGATTCTGTTTGTTTATTTCAGAAGGCAGTGAGAGAGCTGTGGCTCTTCCAATTCTACCAATGAACCTCAGGAGGGTAGCTGAAATCCTGGCAAGAGATGAGCCACAGCAGACCTACTGTGGAGGATCCATATGGAACCCTGCAGAGAATGGTGGGGCAAACAAGAGACCCATAACCACAGCTAATCAGTCAACACAGAATAAGCCAGAGAGACACCAACGGTTTTCAACACAACCTAAAGCAGAAGCCCAGAGACCCTTAAGACCTCTATAATAAAGCAGCCTTAATACTCACCCACCATGACTTAGGGAACTGAGCGGAAGTGGGGGCAGAAAGATTGTAAGATCCATAGTGGAGGATAACTCCCAGAGACATTGCCCCCTTTAGTAACATTACACTAAGGCCAATGGAACATGGCTGACTCCTAGGCTATCCATAGCCCTCTACTCTACCCCATGGACTGATCCAGACTGCCCATGGAGGAGGATATCCAGCTGATTGGGGATAGGGAAGAGGGGCATTGGGGAAATGGGGATAACAACTTATTTGTTCATTAAATTTATCTCCTTATGGATAATAAAAAAGAATATCTGCCGTACTATTCTTCCCTATTTTCATAATTATTTTCCCTTCTGGAAGATTGAAATGCTTGTTATGTGAATAAAAAGATGCATCTGGGGAGATAACTCAGCAGTTAAAGCCCTTGCCCTGTAATCAGGAGGAAAGGCCTGGGTATGAGCCCCAGAACCCATGTAAAGAGCCAGGCCTGGGGTGCTGTTGAGGGTGGGAAACGATTGGGGTGAGGGTTGGGGTGGGGGAGAAAGCCAGCTTCAGACTAGTGTCAAGGAAATAACATGGACAAGCAATACAGAAAGACATCTAACATTCTCCTCTTGCCTCCTCACACGTGCATGCAGGGTGTGAGTACACACATGCATGCACTGTACATACCACGTCTGTATGCATGCACATGTATAAATATATATAAATGTATGTGTTACTTGAAACATATGTGTGTGTTACCTAAAAATTTATCCCAGTGTCTATTTGTTTTGGTGATGGTTATTAATATTAATTTTTATGGAAATTATATTAATGGAATTAATATTATATTCCTTCCAGGAAATTATTTCATAAAACGGTAGCATTCTGAGGTTTAAACCTTTTTTTTTTAACTCCATAGAAATTCCTTGAATAGTCTGAAGGAAGCATTTGATGCTGTGTTTGGTTCCCTGCCAAGCCATTCAGCAAAATTCTATTCCAATATCCTCCACAGATATGTAAGCAAAGCAAAGTAAATGTCTTTTAAGCTTACCATCAACAAAAGCGTGTTCATCCAATGCATTAGTGAAGATGATGAAAGCTGAGGAAGTTCAGACCGAAGGCACAGAGCTCTGCTGTGGCCCTGAGAAACTGCTTTCAGAAGCCCATTCATGGTCTCTTTACTATGGAGTATCCAATTAACTGTAAATAAATCCTTAGAAATGCTTCAAAGTAGCTTTTCCCTTTAAATAACTGTCATTTAGAACTAGCTTCCTGATAGCCATCATAACTGACTCTTACCGTTTATTACAAGAGGTTTGACCATGGTTAAAAGGTTTAATTTTTATGTCTCAATGGTCACAAAGTCAAAAACATGGATTTATCTTCAATGACGGAGAGTGCTGTAAATTCTATTACGGGTGACAACATTTTTGCTTCAAATACCTTCGGCTGATGTAACTTTATTACTTCTCTAGTGCAGCCTTCCAGGCAGTTTCCATTTTATAGTCATGACGAGTTAAAGTCACAATCCCAATAGCAGGCAGTCGAGGAGGTGCATAATTTAAAGCCAGAAGTGAAACGTGGATTGAAGGATCCACCTGCACTTGCTGGTGTGTCTTAACTGTTTAATGTGCTGCCAGCACCAGCCAATCAATAAGTCCAGCCTGTCAGGATCAGATTGACAAGGTGCTTGCGGTGGTAATTTTTATGCTGGCCTCACTATAATCCTCACATAGTGTCTTTACATTTCCCTGGTGGAGAAACGTTCAGCATCAAAATGCAACTGAAGTGAATAGTTAGCATGGAAACGTTTTGTAAATGAGCTCACGCAAATTAGAGGTCTTGTCTAGCATACCGGGTACACGAATGGCATGCTATCCATTCTTCCTCGGTGAAACTCGAACTTTTACAAAGGCCTTACAAGAATTGGCCTTAGATATCAGGTGGTAATAGGAATTGTATTAGTTTGACCATGCTTTATAAGAGAGCTATGGTGTCATCTATATAATGAAGGAACTTGCAAATTTGCTTAGAAGAGAACCAGCGTGGAGATTAAGGGCAGTTACCTGTCAGCAGAGCAGATGAAAGTCTCTTGACATATAAACTTTTAGAATTTTTTATGAATGTAGTGCTATTACTAGGAAATATTTTCAACTATATCTATAGTTTTCTAGTTAAAGGGCATTATCATCTGTAGTGCATATGAGTGTATCTACAAAAGAAAAATGTTCTCCAGTTCAGGAGATCCCAAACCAAGAATACTGAAGAGTTATATTCAAGATTACTTTGCTATCAAGATAGTACCACCAAGAATGACATATATGTTAGGATCAAAATTGTGAGCATAACTCACAAACAAGTATATAATAATAATTCTCATTCAATAAACAGTTCTTGGCAAAAAAGAATATTTATAAATTTCATTCACTTGGAGGTGCAGTATATTAGTTTTCTTTGGATTTATCCATTGTTTCCTTATGTCAGAAAGATATGGTTATAAAAACACAAATCTTTTTTGACCTAAGCTTGTTGATTTTCATGTTTACTGAAAGTTGTTTCCAACCTTTTAATATATTGCATGTTAAGCAAATTTGAAGATGATGGCATAAAATTCATTAAGCCATTCTTTCACTTCATTTTCCCCTGACATTTGGTGTAATGACATTTATAAATGTATTATAAGTGAACAGCTTCTGTAATTTAATTCAATATTTGGCCATGTATGCTGTTAAAAGAGGGTAACAAACAGATGTGCAAACATATGAATTATGGAAAAATACTGAGAAGATAATATGTTCATAAAGTTCCGAATTCAATGCTTAAGTTAAAAGTTCAACAGACACCCCAATCTGTTCACAAAGGTTTGTTCTTTTTTGTTTCCTTAGAAATTTCAAAATATTAAATAAGTTTTTATTCAAAATGAGATTTTTGCTATGGGCAGATATAAATTCCCTGTGTTCATATAATTCTACAGAATACATCTGAATATTTCACTGATACTTCCAAAAGTTTCTCAATTTAAAAAAATCTCAAAAACTGGCTTCAATTTTCCTTTCATTTTGTATTCGATCACAACCTGCAACTGTCAATGCAGCAGATGAACTTGTGGCTCATAACTGAATTGTTAAGTATTAGATGTGATAAATACACAAACTTGTGTATCCACCACATAGAGTTTGTCTGGCACTAAGTAAAACTCCTTGCATCCAATTCTATTCCATTTCCAAATGTACTGTATTGGCAAGGACTCAGTTGACAGCAAAATGAATTAGTTTTCTAATTTTTTACACTTATATAAATTGAACTCAGCAGTATGTACATCTTTGTGTCTGATGTCTTTCAGTCAACATAAAGTTTCTCAAAGCCTTTTATGTTGTACAAATTTGAACAGATGTTTCTTTGTTATTTTTCTGAAGCATTTAAATGCAGGGTTTTATACCTTGCCTTTTCACTCTTTGTTACTTGGTTTGTGAGTCATTTCTAGTCTTGTTTCTCATGAATAAAGTTACAGTGACAGTTTAGACAAAGAATGGCATACTACATCAAGTGAAAACTTAGTATCCTGGTTGGAAGCAGTTAGAACTCCCCACAACACCAGAAGCTCTCATATTGCCTGGTGCATATTATTAGTCATTAATTCTTCTGTGTAGAATAACTCTTCTAAATTTAGAGTGTAGACACTATGTCAAACTTGCAAGTGTGTCTTATCATGTGGTATTGGGGGAATATTTAAATCTTCCTTTCCCATGGCCTCTTGCTCAGCAACATGGATCTGTTTCCTGTATCAGTGGTACCCATTACATTGGATTGTTGGGACAAGTAAGCATTGCATGGTCCCTATTTTAACCAGTGTCTAACACTGAGGAAGTAGCTCATATTGTCAGCAACCTGAGAAAGAAAGCCTGAAGGCTGATTCTCATGGACATTAATGCAATACTTAATAGAAGCACAGTGTCCTAATTACAAAGTATCTTCTATATCCTCTCTCTCTTTCTACGTGTAGGTACTCATAACCTCTGTGAGAACTGTAAGTAATGAATTTCTCTGTTTCATATGTGTTTTGTTTCAAATCCTCATTATTTTGTCTGATTGTCATACCATACACAAACCCAGTATTTATCTTGGCCAGAATTCTCCTACAAAGTTGACTACCTTGGCTTATGGATTTTATAAAGAAAGAACTGAATATTACTTTAGATGGAACTGATCAAAGGAATCACCAATAAGTTGTCATCTATGTGTTTCTCACAAAGTACATAGGACCTGGGAAGTCCACTTTTTGATCTCAGCCAGACTAAGAGGATTCTGGCTCAAATCCCTCATGCATCTCTACTGAATTGATGGCATCTGCTAACAGCTGTCCTGCTGAGGATCTCCCTAGTTATAAAGGTTCAAGTTTCCTTCACAGGACGTTCACATCCTCACAGACAGCTTTCCCTCTCATGTCAATAGTCAAAGTAGAAATGTACAACCTCTGTTTTAAGCTTTGTTTCTGCTATATTTAATGCTATTTCATCAAACCCAGAGCCACTGTCCTCTTCCTTTCAACCAAAAACTGTATGTGAGAAGTGTATCAGTTTCTCAAAGAAAATGTTATTCATTTTGATCTATGCAAAGTGCCCCATTTTTATAATAGTTCCTATATTATTCAAATGATTTCAGAATGATGAGCTTGTAATTAGGGACAATAGTTTTTATATTTCAATATTAATTACTACTTATATACCTCTTATATATGCATGATGGTGTTGACAATATGCACTGATTTAATCTGAATAAATATATTGAATAGTTTATATCTTACACATTTCAGTGGTAATCACTAGAGTGCCTTCCACAGAAGCCACAGAAGCATATGGTTAAGACCACTGGCAACATTTGTGAGGACAAGTTAGAAAAAAAATCCACACTAAAAAAAAGATCTGGAAATAGGCACTGTTATTGATGAATATGCCTCCTTGCATACAGTAAGGCTTGGTGACTAACCAAAGCTTTTGTGAAAAGCAAGCAGAATTCTTTCCCATGAGTTGGAAATGTTCTCTGTGAAGCATCAGATAGTAAACACGTTTAGCCTTGAGGGCAGCAGCATCTCTGAGGCAACTACTCCACACTGTCAGAGAGAAAGCAGCCATAACAGGGAAAGCAATCTAGGTTCCAACAAAACTTTATTTACAAAAGCAGAGGCATGGATTTGGCCCTGGGGCTAGATAGTTTGCCAACTTCTCCCAGATATAAATGGATTAGGCCTCATGCCAGGTAACACCAGCTGAATTTCAGTGTTACTTCCAGGCTTGGCTGGCAACGTTTATGAGGTAACAAGTTATGCTTGGAGAGGTGGTGCATAAGAATGCTATCCAACCTTCATCTATCAATTTTCATACACAAAAGAGCTGCTTATGTTAAATTTGACATTTCACTTGTGAGGAAAATTAAATTCATTTTATAATAACTGCTTTTGTTTCCTTTTCTATGGCTTTCTATGATACTTTTTTGCTTAATGAATTATTTTACAATAACTTTCTTGTTTATTTGTTGCAACTCTTTCCTGACAGAGAATCCCTCACTAGTGTGGAGCTCATCTAGTAGGTAAAACTTGTGCAATGGCTAGACAATATCTTTGTGTTTCAAAAGTGTTTGGGTAACATCCTTGAAAAACACTTCAGCTAACTTATAGGAAAAACTTTGTTAATTTTGGTGGCATGAAGAAGTCTGACGTCAGCCCAGTCTTTCCATAATTAAACTGTTCTGACTGACATGATTTATATCTATGTGTATCAACTCCCAAAGGTAGTTCTCTTTTGTCACTTACATGTAGTCATTTTCTGTGGTATTTATCCATGTTTTTGACATTCTTGGCCAAATTAACCTAGAATAATATGCATACTGTCAAGATGAATAATTAAATGTTTTAAAATCATTTTATTTAAATACAATTTTAAAAAATTAACCAAGGATACTTATAATTCCTATGATTGATTTTCTTTCTTTGTTTAAAATATTTAAACTTTTTATACTAATATTTTTATAATTTCCATCCTCTGATTTATCTCTCTTCACTTTTGGTAACTTGTTACATTTTCACCTGTGTTGCTTCTCTATCTCATTTTCTGATTTTTAAATTCATTTTTGGAATTTTGTTCACTTATGTTTTATTTCCTATTATTGCTTTTTCTTTGTAATGAAGCATTTATATGTTTTTGTTCTTATGATTTTTTTGTCTTATTTCAGGTAAAATATGAAGAAAATGTTTTATCTAGTATTTGATATTACTATTTATTTTATCATTTTAAAACTTGTTTTTATGGGCTGAAGAGATTTCTCAGTGGTTAAAGGCTTGCACTACCTCACTGCCCAGGTTCAACAGTACCCACAAAAAGCTAGATGCCCAAATTGGTGCATGTGTCTGGAATTTGTAGAGGCAAGAGGCCTGGTTTGCCCATACTTTTGCTGGCTCCCTTCTCATTCTCATTTTCTCTCTCTCTGAAAATATTTTTAATTGAATTTATTTCCGTGTGTGTGTGTGTGTGTGTGTGTGTGTGTGTGTGTGTGTGTGTGTGTGTGTCAGGGTCTCTTGCTTCTTCTGCAGAAAACAAACAAACAAACAAACAAAAAAACTGTCCATCCAGCTTTAAGTGGGTGGCTAGGAAATTGAACCTGGGCAGGCAGGCTTTGCAAGCAAGCACCTTTAACTGCTGAGCTACCTTCCCCGCTGCTCTATAACTTTTAATCTTAAACATTTTGTAATGTAGGCGGGCTTGCAATCCGATAACACTGTTTCTTTAAAATATAGTCAGAATGTGGGGGAACTTTAAGGAGGAAAGGTTTATTTGGGCTCATGGTATTAGAGGTTCATTACCAGAGGATGGTGAAGCAGAACATCCTGGAGGAGATTTGGTGGAGCACAGCTGCTCGCTTCCTTCCAGGTGAGCATGGTGAGATGAAGAGGAAGGAACCAAATAGAAATCATGGCCCCCCTCAGTAACAACACACTAGGGCAGGTGGAACCAGGCAGACTCCTAGGCTCTCCATGGTCCCCCGCCCCCAATGACTGATCCAGACTGCCCACGGAGGAGGATATCCAGCTGATTGGGGAAGGGGAAGAGGGGCATTGGGGAACTGGGGATAACAACTCATTGTTTGCCCATTAAATAATGTAACTCATTATGGACAATAAAAAAATAATAAAAATTGGAGACTTACAGGGAAATAAAAAATATGTTCTTCAATAGCCTGTCCCTGCTGACCTGTTTCCTCCATGTAGGCTGCACTTCCTAATAACCCACTGAACTATGATCTCAAATATGATTTACTGCCTAGGGATCTAATCATCTTTCAGTGAGGACCATGCTTGGCACAAGAGTCTTAGGGATATTTCAGATTCAAACCATAAAAATTGCTGTGGTTAATAATGACTAAGGCAGGTGAAGACTCTGAGATGAGATAATTGCTAGAAATGTTTATTGCAGTTTATATATCAGTCCTGAGTAAGAAGGGTTCGAGTAACAGTGTGGTGATCATTTAAAAGTCTTTCCTCTTTATTTATGTCCACCTAAGTAGAAGAAACCACTGGGGAGTTTTGGATATAATTTCTTTGTTCCTTACTCTGTCTCTTGGAAATGTGCATTTTGTTCCATTCCTTATGTGATGTTGCGTCTTCTGCTTCTAGTAATAAATGTGACTTTCTCTTAAAAACTCATGTCCTCCCTTTGCAGAGATGAAAAGAGGAGATTGAGGTTTTATCTAATAAGGGAGCCTTTCACCCCCAACAATGTTCACATATATTTTTGATTCTTTCATCTTTCTCTGGCACGATATGGCGAGTCATTTATGTCCATCCTACCACCACTTATTTAACACTCATTTAAAATGATGGGCTAAACTGTATCTTCATCAAATGTTCACATGTCTTCATTTTTGGTAGCTCAGGCTGCATTTGGACCTGAAGACTTTGCAGACATCCAATCTATACTGTGTTCTTATGAAAGGATGATATTTTGACACAAACAGATACAGCAGGTGAGCAAAGCAAGTAGTGTGTGAGCACACTGTGAGAGGGAGACTACCTGCCAGCCACAGCCAGAGGACTCACAGGAAAAGTCACGCTGATGCTTTCATCTCAGACTGCTCCTGAGAAAAAAAGATTTCTTTTAAGTAACCTATATTGTGCGACCCTACCGCACTAATAAATATAGTTATATTGCCAATTAAATAAATTTGAAAAATGACGTACAATGCCTAAAATTCAAGGTATATTTAAGCTTCTGACTATAACATAATGATAATCTTTAATATTTCTTCAATGCAGATGAAAGCATAACATCATCTTCCTACAGGAGTTGGTGGTATTATGATTTTGCACTGTCCAAAGAGCAATGCTACAGAGTGAATATCAAGGATCTGGAAGATGATCCAGTGGCTAAAGGTGTTTGCCTACAGAATGATTATCAGGGAAGTCACCCTGTTATGCTTAAATCCAGAGACTCCAGCCTGGCAGGAAGCACAAAGCCTAACAGGATTGTGACCAGGAATGTGGGTCAGTGTTCTCCAAAAATACAGTTTAGGTCTGTGCAATCTTATGATTGATTCCCGTGAGAGGAGAGAAGTCATATTGCATCCACTTTTCTCCCTATTCAATGTGAACCACATCTGTGGCATCACCAATGGCACTGGGGCTGTTAGGACGCTGGTGAGCTCAGCAGTTCATGAGCCAGTGGAAGTGCAGGAAAGGCAAAAGGTTAAGAGAAGGGTCACATGTAATAACATGGTGGTCCCAGAAACCCTGCATGCACTCAGCATCAGAGGGACAGAGCTTAGACTGGGTGGCCTCTCCCATAGAAAACCTCATCAAATTTTTTCTTTTGACTAGTTTCTAAATGACAAAGACAATCAACAGCTTTCAAATTCGGCCAATTTTCCACTTAGTGAGGGGGACCCCTTGTCTGGAACTTGGGATTCAGGGCGATAGGCACCAGATCCCGTACTGTTGGGTTCCCAAGACAAGTTGCACTATGGGACCGATTGATGGGGAGGCTACTAAAAATAGAATCCTGGAAATCCAGAATTGTGTATATTTGTTAACCTACACTGATCTCACTCTCTGATGGAGATTGTGTTTGTATTTTTCAGGATGCAGCGAGAGTGCTGGGGCTCATCTACCCCTACCAACTGAGATTCTGGCAAGAGAGGGGCCACCACAGTCATACAATGGAGGATCCAAATGGAACTCCGCAGAGAAAGACGAGATGAACAAGGAGCCCACATCCACAGCCATTAAATCAACACAGGATTAGCCAGTGGAACAGAAACCAACGATTTTCGACACAAAGACCCCTAAGCTCACAACCTTAAAGCAAACTTATTACTCATCCACCACGACTCAGGGAACTATGCGGAAGAGGGGGCGGAAAGATTGTGAGAGCCGTGGGGGGGGGGAGACTATCCAGAGGCATGGCCAGGAGAACCTGGCTGAATACTAGGCTATCCATGGTCCCCTGTCACAAGGACTGATCCACATGACCCATGGAGGAGGTTATCCAGTGGAGGGGGGAGGGGAGGGCAGCGGGGAATTGGGGATGACAACTCATTGTTTGCCCACTAAATATTGTAATTCATTATGGACAATAAAAAAAAATTAAAAATGACAAAGCCAAAACAGAGGTTCTGAAGCATGTAGTCAACTTTTAAAAACTCACATTTTGTTTGGAGAGATGGTTCAGTGATGAAATTTGTTTGCAAAGACTGACAGCATGAGTTTGAACTCCATGGAGCCAGTAGACAAAATGGTCCAAGTCACTGGAGCTCATTAGCAGTGGTAAAAGGCCCTGGTGTGCCCCCTGCCACAGAGAGAGAAAGAGAGACAGAGAGAGAGACAGAGACAGAGATAGACAGAGAGAGACAGAGAGAGACTCTCTTCCCACAGAATAAAACTAAAAGTAATTTCATTAAAAAATACGATACATTTCATTTTTCCCTTCTTTTAATTGATGGTGCCCATGCATATAGACAGTATATCATGATTGTAAATCACTCCATGACCCTCCCTTATACCTTGCTGAATCCCACTTTTCCACTGAGTCCTCTCTTCCTTCCAACCATTCTCCTATTTTGATGTCACCATTCCCTCCTGTGATGCAGGTCTTGTGCAGGTAGCATCAGCCACTGGAAGGTCATGAATCTCAGGGCCACTTTGTATCTGGAAGACACTATTGTAAGCACTCCTCCCATTTCTTTGGCTCTTACATTCTTTTCTGCCACCTATTCCGCAATGGAACCTGAGCCTTGGAGGGTGTGCTAGACATGTCTCAGTGCTGAACACTCCACTGTCTATTCTTAGCACTTTGATGAGCTTTGAGTCTCCTCCTCAGTGGTCACCACCACCTCCAAAGAGAAGCTTCTCTAAATAAAAGTAAGAGTAACATTAAAATATAGGGTCATATTTCATTTTGAATGCTTATTATATTCCTTCCCTTTCGCTAATTAACTTCTAATCAAATTAAAGAAAAAAGCCAGGCATGGTTATGCTCATCTGTAATTTTGGTATTCAGCAAACTGAGGTTGGAACATCACAAATTCAACTCTAATCTGTTCTTAAGAGTATCTCTTTCTCAAACCTGAGCAACAATAAAGAGAAAGTTATTTTCTGATATTAATAATATAGATGATTTTGTATAAAATTTTCATTTAAAGGAAGTTTGTGGAATTATTCATATGCCAACAAAATTTCACATTATACACAATAGTATTGAATACTACTGAGAATATCTGTTATGATCCCTTTCATTTGTGAAAAAATGTGTCTTTTGTGAGACTTACTGATTTTATTTTAGATTAACAATCAGATCATCTCTCATTTAGTTAAAAGGGCTTATTTTACACTTTGTTTATTAATGGGTACAGTACCTTGTGGTCTTGTCAGAAGAACCAAGGAGTAAAATAAACACCTAAGATCTGTTGTCCTACTTGTACATCATCCTAAAATGCTTTAAAATAAACTTGAATAAAGAAATAAAAATAAAAAAATCACTAATATCTACCTAGGTTTATTTCTCTACCTAAACTTGTAAAACACACACACACACACACACACACACACACACACACACACACACACACACACACACACACATATATATATATATATATATATATACATACATATATATATATATATATATATATATATATATATATAATCTTTTTACATATATGATGCATTCATAGTGCATATATATGCATGTGTATGTATAAACCATCATTACTATATATAAAACCAGGCTTCCTTTCTATGCACTTATTTCCATACTCACATGTGAGCAAATGTGGAATTAAGAATTCTCTCTCTGACTAATCCAAAATAGAAAACATAATTTAACCTTCATTGGATAAAATCCATTTTAAAATGCCATAGGCATTTCAAAAGAGGAAGTAATACACAAAAGAACACTTGGTGAAAATATTGTTACATAATATAGATTCTATACTCTATAATTGAATAACTATATACTCTCCAAAAATAATCTGGCAAATACATGAAAACAGTATAATTTACTTCTTTGTTAAAATTTTATAGGAGTTTTCTCATTTTATACATCACATCACGTTTTTGGTTTATATTTTTCTTTTCTTTCTTGAGATGTAATTAATGTATAACAATAGTCACAGAGCTTATATTTTCACTTTTAGGAGTTTTGTGACTTGTATAAACATTGATATAAACATTTCTCAGAAAACGGTATTTAATTCTCCAGGAAGTATTTATTAATGATTACTTTTATAATCAGGCCCATTTCCTCTGCATTCAAGTACAAACATGTTCATATTTCTTTTGCTATAAATTTATTTCTGTTTTCCCTTACAATTCATTTAAATCAAATTTAAATATCTGCCCATTATGTCCCAATTTTGCCTTAACAGATATGCAAATATATGTATCATGTGTCATATAACAGTTCTCCGTTTTTTTATGTATTAATAATAAGTTGTGCTTGCCTTACAATGATGGAAAATGTCCTCTAAAAACTTAAAGACAGAATAAAGCCTGCCCTCTAGTAAGTTTAAGTCTTTTTGTCACACAAATGAGAAAAGAAAAGGATACAGAACATTGATAAAAGAAGTGTCTGCAACAATTGCAACCATGTGGTTCATAGGCCTTTGGAACTGGTTTGCAGGAGGAATATGAAAAGTTCCAGACTTTGGGGAAGAGACACTCTACAATGTTATAAGCAGAGTTTATATTATTATTTGTGGAAAGTTTAGAATGCTAAGACGATACAGAGGATGAAGGCTCAGCTCACGAGGTTTCAGATGAACACAAGAATTTTATCTAGAACTTCACTAGAGGCCATTCTTGTGATATTCTGGCAAAGAATCAGCTGCATAATTCTTGTGACTTGCAAGCGTGAGTTTGAATTTAAAATAATGGACTAATTTGTTTGATGGAAGAAATTCCAAGGTAGCAAAGCATTTAAACTGTGGCCTGGGTCATTCTCACTGCAGGCCTTTAATGAAAGATCAAAAGGATCTGAACACAGTGAAAGCCAGGATCTGCTTGTGGTCGAGATCTACATTCTGGGTAACTTGTCTGTGGCTTAGAAAGCACCCTGTAATTGCTGCAGGGGTTATAGGGATCCTTTCACGGCCTGACCTGAGAGCCACCATTGTGCATGCGTCACTTCACACACATTTCTTCTAGAAACCACTTTTCCCTTCTCCTTTCTGCTTCCTGTGATTGGCATTGTGGCTAGGACTCATGCTCTTCTTCTTCATAGATAAATGTTGCTCTCACCTTTGCTCACAGAAGTTTCTTCTAGCAGAAGGGAGTAGATAATGACTCAAAATTCTGCAGTGTTAAAAAATAAAGGCCATTGGGCTGGAGAGCTGGCTCAGTGGTTAAGACACTTGCCTCCAGGGCCCAAGGCCTTGGGTTCAATTCCCCAATACCCACATAAGCCAGACCCACAAGGTGGTGGTCTGGTGTGCTGTTTCTCTCTCTCTTTCTCTGTCTCTCTCTTTCTCTCTCTGCTTGAAAAAGAATAAATAAAATATTTAAAAAATAATGGCCATTGACTACTAAACACTATATGAGACATCTGCATCAAGCCAGCCACAGCGCAGGGAACATGGTAGGAGAAGGGGTGCAGACGATGGTAAGAGTATGGGGGTCGGGAGCATCCTATCCTCCAGACAAGAACTGACTGTTGGAATCATGACCTCATGCTGGCTGTCATCTGCCATCTTGAGCCCATTGACATTTTGTTCTGATGAAGGAGGGTAAAAAACAAATGTCATCAAAATAGATTAGTTGGAAAGAAGGCGTTCACTGGGATAGAACTTAAGAAGAGATGACAAAAGAAGGTAATAGGAGGGGACAATGACCAAATTACATCATCTTCATGTGCGAACATACTCAATAAGAGTTTTAAGGGGATGGAGAGGTTGCACAGTGGTTAAGGCACTTGTCTGCAAAGCCTAACCACCCAGGTTCAAATCCCCAGATACACAAAATGGCCCATGCATCTGGAGGCCTTGGTGCTCTCATTCTCTCTCTCTCTCTCTCTCTCTCTCTCTCTCTCTCTCTCTCTCTTTCTCTCTCTCCATCTGCTTGCAAATAAACAGCTAAATAAAAAAGTTTTTTTAAGACTTAAAAAAAATCTTGCTCTCTTTATTGGGATGATAGACTCCCTCAGGACCAGATACCACCTATTGAGAGCGTTAACTTAGAAGAATAAAAATGCTTCAGAAAGGAGAAAGTGTGGCCAGAAAATGCTGCAAAAGAATTCCATGGTTAAAAAGAACTGCCTAGGAAACTGTTTACACCTAGTCAACAACCAACATGCACAGACACTATAACAACTTTGGTCCAAGGTGCCTAGGCTGTATCCCTAGGTGGCATCAGAAATTGGCATGTTTGTCCACATGGTAATGGTTTTAGAGGCAAGAAAGATGGAAGATTAAGGCTTCATTGGAGTATTTCACCATGAAACTGGACAAGGTATGGCAGGGTCAGAGTCCCTGCAAGGAATCTCTGAGAGGCCACCGCATAAAGCTATGAAGGTAATCTCTAATTAAAAATGGAGAACCAGGATTTCAAATATGTCAGAACTAGAGGAGGACTGACAAAAAGGATACAGGCAGAAAGTGGAACCCAGCAATTTGGATCCGAGTTGACTATCTCAGAAGTATCCCAGGTTTCAGAAATGGAGCTGCAGAAGTTGATGTTGCCTTACTGGAATTTGGTCTTGCTTTTCTATATCCCACTTCTTCCATTTTAGAATGAGAATATTTATTCTATGCCAAGCTATGTTGAAACTCTATAATTTTCTTTTTATGTTTACAAGGGATCACAGTTAGGAGATTGCTTTGAGTCTCAGAAGACACTTTGGACTTTAAATTTTTGAACAATGTTTGGACTGACAAAGACGGTATGTAATTTTAAAGTTGGACTGAATGCTTTTTGCCTCATAAGGTGGTTATGGCAGCTAGGAGCTAGTGGCCCAAAGCTGTGGTGGGGATGGATGATGTTCCTACAGGCTAATAGTTTTTGAATATTGGTCCCCAGCTAGCAGCAGTCTTGGAAATGTAGTGGAACCCTTTAGAAGAGGAGTCTTGCTGGAGAAAGTTGGTCACTAGGGCAGGACTTGAGTGGGCCTGGATTCACTTCATATTCACCTTTTGTTGCCTTCTTTGAAGCAGTGATGCCAGCTGACCTCTTGCTCCTTGTGTCGTGACTTGTCTGCCATGATGGAATATATCCCCTCAAATTCATAAGCTAGAATCAGCCTTACCCTTCTTTAATTTACTTCCTGTTTGGAAGCAATGAGTGAAGTAACTAATTTATTTCACAGCAATAAGTGAAGTAACTACTACTACACACAGAGACACAACAAAACTGCATGTTTTACAATCTAAAATATAGTTTTTCACAATGAATAAAAGTGGGACTCAACCATATACTCTAACATGTGGTGCATATACTAAGAATTAAAGAATGAATATATAAGGTGACAAACAGCTAAGCTGGAAAGCTGATATGGTAGTATAACTGCCAGGAGAAAAGATCTGAAAGGTGAAGAGAGACATGATGTAATCGCCTACTCATCAGGAGGATCTTGATGGGCAGGGCATGGGAGAATGTTTTGTCCACAATTACAACAAGATGGGGCTAGTAATTTCTGATGTACCATTTCATAGTTAGCTTATTATAAAAAACAATAATGAGCTAGAAGAAATAATGTTAAAAGTTTAAACTATCAAGAAATGATAAATATCTGAGGACACATATATGTTAAACTTATTTAAACAACTCATCATGTATACATATATCAAAGCATCAAATGATACTCTATAAATATGTCAAATATTTGTACATCAGTCAAAATAAATTTAAATAGAAGTAAAATGATGATAAGATATAGAGTATATGAAACTAATTAATTTTAGACAAAATAAAGGCAGAAGCTATAAATTAGCACTACCAATCATAAAAGAAGGCGTAACATTCCAGTTCCTATGTACAATAAAAGAGAAAAGTGCACTATTATGAGATCCTTTTGACTACAATGTAACAGTCATGATGAAAAAGACACTTTTGTTGAAAAACACAACTGTCAAATACGACACAGATATGATAGAAAATCTGCATAGTTGTATATGTATTCAGTCAGTTGAATTCACTATCAAATCCTTGCTGAATAAAGCTTTATCTTACCCTAGTTAATTCTGTCAAATACTTATTAGAGAAGCAACCCCAAACCCACACAACCTGTTGATGAAAGCTCTGCCCTTTTTCAGCATGTGGCTGGCATATCCTCCTTCCAAACATGATGGACAAGGGCCTTATGGAGAATAAAAGTTCAATCCAGTCTTTTAATTGTAGGCATTTAAATTGTTCCAGAAAATAGTGGAACAAAAAAATCATTACTTCTATACAGTGTTTGCAAATCACTCACTGCAATTTGCTTATAATGTAATATAATAACAAAGTCAGGGGAAATATAGACATATTTTAAGAAGTTTGGAAAATGCATGTACCATAATGAAATCTATATTCCTGTCAGAAAAAAAAACTAATCTGATTAGGATAGTCAAAATTGGTCATTTTTGTATGTTTGTTTGTTTGTATTTTGAGATATGGTCTCCCTGTAGCCCAGACCGACCTGGAATTCACCATTTAGTGTCAGGGTGGTGTTCAAATCATGGCAAAACTGCTACCTCTGTCTCCTGAGTCCTGAGATTAAAGGGCACACCACCACACCCTACTAAAATTGGTCATTCTTAAAATGGCTTCAAAGCACTTGATTACCCACCAGAGAGAGGTAAGAGATAAGACCCTATTGTTAGAGAAATGACAGGCTGTCTACATACAACATCTAGAGACTCTCTGGAACCTGAAAGGAAGTCAGTTCCCAAATGGTTAATATAATACTGCAAAGGACTACATGAGCTTCCAGGGCTTGAAATAAGCCAAGAATGTTGGGAGAAAGCAAGGGACACTGCTCTACACAACAACCAGCCTGACAAGATGTACACACCTGTGCAATAGTGGCACTCAACCTTGGTGAGTAATCAAGGGATCTCTGACTGACTAAGAGACCTGCTCAGTGGAAAGGAATCCATAAGTGGATCTGGCATCCAAGCCAAACTCCTATGGAGATCAAGAATCTGGACTCCAAGGGGAAGCTCCCAGGAACCATGGGCCAGAGCTGAGTCTACACCCATCATAATCTCTCCAAACTAGCAACGCTTATTCCATTTAACCTATGCTGATCTCACTCTCTATTGGAGAATCTACTTTTATTTTTCAGAAGGTAGCTAGAACTGAGGACAACCAAATTCTCCCAACAAAACCAGAAGTGATAGCTGACGCCATGGCAGGAGATGAACCACCCATACATAGCACATCTTCTAGGGCCCAGGTTAAACCACAGAGGAAGTGGAGATATAAGGGGAAGAGTCTTGCTTCCACTGCAAGCCCATAAGCTTGCGCAAGGTTGATGGAGACAGACACAGGATACTCAAAAGCAGAATTCCAGAAGCTGCTAAGAACTCAACACTACAGTAAACTTAAACTCACCCACCATGGCTCAAAGAATTTTGTGGAAGAGGGGATAGAAAAATTGTCAAAGCCATGGTGTGTGCATGGGGTACCTAGAGGCATTGTCCCCCACCTAATAACTGACTGTTGCTTGCACAACTCAGCTTCATGTACATACCAGCAATCTCACTGAGGAGGGCCTTCAGTGGGGTGGGGGTGGTGAGGAAGAAAATGGTACCAACACATGACTTTTTATTAAAAATTTCTAAATAATAATAATAATAAATTTAGTCTCGAGGAATCAGAAAAATGAGGGACAGGGGAATACTTTACATGCTAAACGAGAAAGCAATGGAAGATGCTCAACACATCTGCAGAAAATGATCCCTTCACCATCATCTCTACATTTCAAAAAAAAAAAAAA
>PVHP010018502.1:0-33084 GCA_004024765.1 Zapus hudsonius | reverse complement strand
TAACAACACACTTGGGCCAGGAAGACCGGGATGAGTACTAAGATATACAGGATCCCTTGCCACAAGGACTAATACAGACAGCCCACGGAGGAGGATATACAACTGATCAGGGATGGGGAGGGGGGGAAGTGGGGAGTTCGGGATAACAACGCATGGTTTGCCCACTAAATAATGTAACTCATTATGGACAATAAATATTAAATAAAAAAAAAAGTAAAGGAAGCTTGGGCCACGCTTCAGTAAGTCTCATATCTGAGAATTACCTACATCTAATCCTGAATCACTGCTGAGATGATAAACTGGGAACCCGTAAAGACAAATGGAAATGTGTCAGCTTTGAGGCCTTTTGTTTTGATTTTTGTTTTGTTTTGCTTGTATTTGAGACGGCTCATGCAGGCTTCCAGCACAGCAACCAAGCATTCTGTCAGCTGGGCTACATCCTCACCTAGGGCTGAACTCCCTAGGGAGAGGGTATGTTCCTTCCAGGCCAGGGGAGGAGCATGACAAAGGTACTCAGGCCTCATGTGATCTATGAGGAGAACTTCAGAACGAGGACAAGCACAGCAAAACCCGAGCGAGGACCATAACAGAACTCGGTGGGTTCATTCTGCCAAGCAGCGGTTTCTAAGGCTGCCCTGTGAGTGCGCATCTCCAGCCTTCAGTCTGGCCCTCACATAGCGCTACGATCCTTTCATAAAATGAAAAATAATAACTCTAATGGGAACCATGGTAACAAAATACTGGGAGCCAGGGAAGAGGGAGGTCAAGAAATGTTCTATAGTTACACATCAAGAAAGTACAAAACACAGGTTATTTTTAATTTTGGCTATGTGCCTATAATCTCTAATGAAAAGTAAGATGCACATAAATAGCAAAGTCTTTTCTCATGTAGCCATGAGAAAAAATACTTTCCCAGTAATTCACTACCTCATTTTGTTGACATTTTATTTTCCTCAGCGGCCATGTAAGCCAACGAAATGCCCAAAGTGAGCATTTTCCAAATCTGCCACCAGGGAGCATGTCCCTTCTTTCCTTTCCTGCCATCTCTGTTCTCGGTCTTGCAGGTGACTCACCAGCCACAGGATGCAAGAAAGAATGGTTTTTCCAGAAGTGCTAAGGTGTCTGCCTTCAATGGTCCACATTCTCTCTTCTAGTGACACTGTGGTTCCCCACAGAGCTTCCCCTGCAGCTGACAAACCCTACAGACAAAGCTCTCTCCCCCACAGCCCAAGCAGTCAGCCGGCCCAGGCAGAGAAGTCAGCTGGAAGTTTTGGACTCAGGCCAACAGAGGCAATGCCCCAAACACCTCTCTGGCCTTTCCACGTCCCAGTTCTATGAGAACGTGTCCAGTAAATGGTTGGAATAGAAGAAGAAATATTAAGAGCCGGGTGTGGTGACACACAGCACTCAGGAGGCAGAGGCAGGAGGATCACCATGAGTTCGAGGCGACCCTGAGACTACGTAATGAATTCCAGGTCAGCTTGGGCTAGAGTGAGACCCTACCTCAAACAACCAAAAAAAATTGGAAAGAAGAAATATAAAAATGAAACTCCCCCCAAAATCAAAACCTCAAGAAAAGAATTCTTTTTCAAAATCTCCTAAATTGCCCTGTGAAAAAATATTTGACATACGCGAACAGTGTAAAAATAGTCTCTTCTAAAAAGAAGGAACAGCAGAATTTTGTGTGAGGAGGCCAAAGTCCTAGCTGGGCTACAGAGTTAAGGATTTCTATTCATGTGTTTGCTTGGAATATAAACACATTGAACAATGGGTTCAATAGATTGTTTAGATTTTATCCAAACACTCCCTCTGTTTTATTCGTTTTGACACCTGGATATTGATGAACACAAAGCCCTAAATATGAACGTATTGTTGAAAAAGAAATTTTGAAGTAGCCCTTTTGTCACTTTCAATTCCATTGCTCACAACTAAGTCTGCAGACAGCTTTGATGAGATCACAGAGACCATGGTCTGTGTGAGAGTCTCTGTCCAGTAGGTACCCACTGAGTCACGTGGAAGAGAAGCTGAGGTCATGGTCTAGGGAAATTGTTCCAGATGAGACGTCACAGAGGGGCTGGAAAACCCAGGGTGATCTCTGTGTATATGCTAGCTAATTGGCTGAATGGGTTACTTCCAGCTCAAAGTTTTTAGTTTATTATAAAAATGAGTTTAAAATGGGGGTACCACCATAAGATTTGCTCAATGTATCTAATTATTGACAATAAAGATGTTAAAAAATGAGTTTATATCTAATCACAAGCCAATTCCACAAAAATATATCAGAAGGCCTTTCCTGTGCAAGGTAGTTTAAGTTTTCTCTACAGTAGTTCAAAGAAGGAATGTTCTCTGTGATCAACTGAAAATTGAACCAGTTGTTGTAATATAGCTGCTGATCTGTCAAGAACGTTATAATACAACGGCAGTTCACAGACCTTCAAACCATGTTCAATTTTCCCTGGATAAGGATTCAAGCCATCTGAGATTCTTTTTCATTTTTATCTTGGAATATGAAGGGATGGATAAATTGGCATTGGGCTTCATTAATATAGGCATATCTGCCAAGCATGGTGGTCCACACCTATAATCCCAGAATTCAGAAGGCTGAGGCAGGAGGATCACATGTCCAAAACAAGTTCAAGGTCAGCCTGGGTTACATAGCAATACCCTGTCTCAAGGAAAAAAATCAAAAGTCATGTCTGATTTACTTCAGATTCCAGCTTTA
The DNA here is from genome assembly GCA_004024765.1 of Zapus hudsonius. Taxonomy (NCBI): domain Eukaryota; kingdom Metazoa; phylum Chordata; class Mammalia; order Rodentia; family Dipodidae; genus Zapus; species Zapus hudsonius. The sequence goes on along the minus strand of PVHP010018502.1, from coordinate 30,362 downwards.
TACCTCTACTGTTTACAGAATAGAACTTCAAATCAGGTCCTGAACTATGGGACCTGGATGTCAAGTTATAGCCTTTCACCTGCCACTCCCCCCTGACTGTGGCCCTCACTCAGCCATCTGAAGAAGCCTTCAAGAGGAAAACAAGCGCTGTCCTGGCAGCTACGAGGAGTCCTGGCTCCTCTGACAAGTGGCCTGTCCTGTTGCCACGGGGCTGCTGAGGAAACTTCCGAAAAGCCGGGAAGCCTCCAGGGTGCGGAGCCAGAGCCCCAGGGCCGGGCTCATCCCTGGGGTGCACGGGGCGCAGGGAGGTCAGCAGGAAAGCAGCCATTAAAGCACACTCGTCCCTCTTACAGGACCTTGGGGCGCCCACACACAGGAGGCCAGGCACATTCTTGGCTCCTCTGGGTACTGGGAGAAGCTGGGTGACGTCTAGCCGGACACGTACCCTTTGGGCATCTTCAGGAAGAAGACAAAGGCATGCCGGTAAGCCAGCTCTCCAGAAAAAGAAACAGAATTGGGTCTTGATGGACAGCCATACCTCATGCACCCAGCATAGCTACGTCATGACGTCACTGATGGACAGCACTTGCAGGTTTGCAGGCCTCAAACACCCCGCGTGGCTGCATCATGATGTCACCGAAGGCCTCGAAGGGAAGAGATGAGCCCAGGCAGCCCCGAGGCTGCTGCGGCCAGAGAGCTGTGTCCACTGCTGAGATCAGGCCAAACAGCTCTCACCTCAACTCTCTGCTCGACTCCAGAGTGAGTCGGAATGGAGAAATGTCCCTGCATTGCTAAGTAAGGAATCAGGAAGAAAGTACTGGAAAGACAGTATCAGATAAGCAGAGAGGACAGCTCACTCTCAGCCAAGCCGCAGCCCACATATTACGGTGCTTAAAGCCAGATTTCTGTTTCAAAGCATGGGGAAAGGGGACAATCAGAAGGAAATAATCTGTCTTTTTAAAGTATGTTACAGTAAGTTGGGAGATATATGTTGGTTGTATATGGACAAACTTAAATGTCCTCTGTCAAGAAACAAGGTCGATGTTTGGGAGCTTGGGAGAGAACTCAGTACTGAGACATCCTGGCTTGAAGCCAGCGTTTTGTTGTTTTCCTTGTTTATTAGAAATAAAGTCAATGCTTACGGGCACTGTCTTTGTCAGCTTCCTCACAGCTCGTTTCAGCAGTCCACCTGGCCGGAGACTTCGCATGGGACAGCCTGGGTCTGTGGTATTTCGGGAACAGTTACTGATGTGTTGATATAGTAGCCCAGGATCTCCCTGTGCTCACTGTGAGGTGACAGCCTCGTGTACAGTCCAAAGAGATGACGTCAAAGATATATATACAAGCAAACAGTGACCTTGAAGCCTCCCGGGGCATCCAACGAAACACACAGTGCTCAAGAACGCATCTGAGCTGGACTGAACTGTTGTCAAGACCACGAGTTAGTCATCAGTAATGTTGGCTGAGGCTAACCAAGCATTCCAAAGAAATTAACTGCTAACTGGACGTCTCGGAGAAGTGAGCTGCTCACTTTCCCCTCAGTCTGCATCTAAGACACGGACTTCTCTTCATGAAACCAAGTGATGAAGGTCGTGATTGTTGAAAAGGAAGATTTTAGAGAAGTGCTCTCCATCCCATGACTGTCCTACCCATGATGCTCTGTAATAAGTCCTCCAATTACTGAGGCACAGTGACAATTGAAAGACGGCCAGCTTTGCTGTCACAAATTTGAAAATATTCTTTGAGCTGAGCTTAGTTCTATGTCTTCCAGTGGGTCCTTCTGATCAAGAAATCCTCATCAAAGAGGGCTAATGTCTCATCCTCAGTTCCATACAAACAAATGGCAAAGCATCCGCTGAGCTACAGTGTACTTTCAACATCTGGCCTTCGTATTCTAGAACAAACTATTCAATGGCATATTCAGCCTGGGAGTCTTTGCTTTTCCCTTTCGTCTACAGCACTTTGATTAGAAAGCTTAAGACAAATTTAACCCCAGCAAAGTATAAAAGTGGAAACAGAAATTATACTTATTTTTAGTCTGCATATTACAGCTGTGCTGTACTTACCAAGTCTTTCATCCCACAAGCTCACAAGCTGCCGGAGGACAAAAGCACTCTCGTTCACTTTCGTGACAACCACACAGTCAGCACAGGCCTTGTGCATGAAACACAGGTAATGGATCTGTGTGCATTTGAAACAGGCAAAGGAAAGTGACAAGTTGGTGTCGGAAAACAGGGCCGACGTGAACATGCTGGGCACCTGCACACGGCACTTGATCTCCCGGAAAAGTGACTCCTTTCTCGATCACATAAATTGAAGGGTGGAAGAGAGACCATGGAGGGAGAGGGGGGACTCTGGGAGAAGGAGGCAGAAAAGGGAAGAAAGAGAAACAAAAAAATTGTACAAAAAATATCATAACAAAACCTAGTTGTCTGTGTATCTGTTCTGGATGTTGGGTCCCCAGCTGACGGCAATTTGGGTATGGGAACATTGTTGGAGGTGTTGTTGGGGGTGGGCTTATGGGGGTTCTAGCAGCTTCCCCTTGCCAGTGTTTGCACACCTTGCTGCCCCTGTTTGTTTGAGCTGAGGTGATGTCCACCCTGTGCTCATGCTGTCGTTTTCCCTGCCATCATGGAGCTTCTCCTCCAGTCCCCTCCAGGACATTTAAGTTTGTCCATACACAACCAACATATTTTCTCCCAGCTTATCATAACATACTTTAAAAAGACAAATTATTTCCTTCTGATTTTCCCCTTTCCCCATGCTTTGAAACAGAAACAGAAATCTGGCTTTAAGCACCGTAATATGTGGGCTGAGGCTTGGCTGGGAGTGAGCTGTCCTCACTGCAGATGGAGGGTTAAATGAAAGAAGCTTATCTGATACTGTCTTTCCAGTACTTTCTTCCTGATTCCTTACTTAGCAATGCAGGGACATTTTTTCATCCCGACTCACTCTGGAGTCGAGCAGAGCGTTGAGGCTGAGAGCCGCTTGGCCTGATCTCAGCAGTGGACACAGCCAAAATAACCTCATGCCTCCCACCAACTGCTTTTGGTTGGGTTCTTCTTTGTCACAGCAACAAGAAGGTTAACTACAACAGGCTAGAAAGATGGCTCAGTGGTTAAAGGTGCCTGTTTGCAAAGCCTGCAAGCCTGGATCAATTCCCCAGCGCCCACATAAAGCCAGATGCACAAAGTGGCACTGGCTAAAGGCCCTGTTGTATCCATTTTGTCTGTCTGTCTGTCTCTCCCAAATAATTAGATATATTTAAAGTAAAAGCTACAGAACAACAGTAGTGTAGAAATGCCGTGTGGGAGCTCTGAAAGAGAGGAGGGAGGCAGTTAAAGAACAAGGAGGAGAAAGCATTAACACTGAACGAAACAGAATAGAGAGCAACCCTTGGGATGAGTCAAGCAACTCGGGCTTAAAAGATTTTAAATAAGTAGACAGATGATAGATAGATAGATAGACAGAGAAGTAGATAGATGACAGACAGACAGATAGGTGAATTAATTAAGTCCCATATTGTCTATGAATTCACCTGAATTCATATATGCAGGGCTAGGGATGGCTACGGGGGTAAACCGTTTACTATGCCAGCTGGGAGTACCTCTATAAAATGCCAGCAACCTCAGGGTGCACCTGTCGGGCTTGAAGTAAAATAAAAGCAAGCCTTGATAAGCATAATTAGAACTCGAATACGATCCTATCAGTGTAATCTAAGTCAAAATTAACCTCTGCTTCTCTGCCAAAGGCAACACAGACTATTTTTCAAAATCAGCTGTTTGCTTCCACTTTTTGGATGCTCTTTGCTCAGTAATGCCAAGCAGATTGAGAGTCAAGGAGACACAGCCAATTGAAAACAGCTTTGAGTGTCTCTGTTCTCATATTCTCCAATCAGTTAGGAAGATTTGATTTTGGTAAGCTTTGATCCTTCTTATTACACTTGGTAGGTACATATTCTGCCATGGGTTATTCTTGTTAAACACAAATAGCCAATTTAACACAAAGCTCATGCTGTCTCTCATCCATACATGAACCACAAATGAACCCACCAAGGAGCCAACGGGAGTTTTTTTTTTTTTTTTTTGTCCTCAGTATCCCAACAACTCAAGCTGCTATGGACCCAGTCCACCATCACTCACTAGCTCATTTCCTCAGCCACACACTTCATGCATCATGCTACTTTATTAAGAATAGAACTGAAATGGATTTGCGTGGTGTATGACTGGTGCAGATTTGTCTATACACTTTGAATTTGACACACTATTGCTGTGTGTATCTACAGAGAAAAAAAGAGAAAGTTCAAACCCAACAAAATTGCAGAAAATTAGTGGGACAGAAGAGGGAGATGGGGGTGTTGTGTGTGTGTACACACGTGCGTGTGTGCATGTGTGCGTATGCATGTAGTGAGGTCTATATGATCAAAATGCAATGTGTATGTGTGTGAGATATTGGCAAAAAATAAAAAAAGTTTTAAAAAATGTCAATAATTTGTAACTCTCCTGGTATTTTTTACTTGCAAAGGTATCACGATTGCCTATATTGCCGCAGAACTTGCAGCGGATGAAAGAAAACCAGGCCAGCATGGGGGAGGCTCCACGGACTGTCAGTCCATCTGAACCAGCACTGAACCTCCAGGCTGGTGTCTGCTTCACTCCGGCGGTTGCCCTCTTCTCCCAGTGCCGTCAAAAACACTTCCCAACTGGCGACCCTCCACTCGGACTCCTCAGGGTTATCTTTTTGTGCTCATCCACTGCTGTCACCCCACAGAGACTCGCTACTCCCACATGACTAGGCTCGCCAACTAGCGACGCTCTCTTGGCACCCCACACAAAGAACCCAGGATTACTTTGTCTCTCTGTTTATTTTCAGTATCTACTAATAACAACCCAATAATCTGAACCCAACAAATTCATGAGGTCTCTATTTTGTTGAGACCTACAAATTGGAAATGTTAAAATTCCCTTATCATAAATCTTAGAGGGTCATCATACAGTAGACAACTGTGAGAACTCATTTCTAAACATATACCAAACTTCATATTATGAAGTTCAAATTCAGAGATTTCTACTTATAATGAATCAAGTTTATAGATCACAAAACTTTCCTTTTTCTAAAGCAATTAATAGAGTTAGATTCTTAGGAAAATAAAGCCCTCCCTGTTCTATTTACCATTCAAGCCCTTCTTTTCACAGCTAAGGAATGTCCTGACCATGATGGGGAGGTAGTGTCTGCAAGCCCCAGTCATCATGAAATATGACAAGTGTTTGCACTAAATGAGGCAGGCCCCAAGTTCCCTGCTTCTTGCTGACTGAGGGCTGCAGATGGAGGCACCCGTCTTGTGTGCTTCTCTCAAACCTTCCGGGAGCTAACTGCCTTCAGCCATTCACAGAGCGGGCGCTGTCTACAACGGCAGGCCCCTGCGGATGTCCATGGGCTCAGTGGCTTCAAACCCACAATGGCTTCCTCAGTGGTAAACATGCAGACGCACACCCTTGACTTGCACTTGGACAAACCTGAAAGCTGAGGAGAGCTAGAACTGCCAACTTTTGCATAGTTTCTTCCCCAAACCATCAATCTGTCCCTGGCAGTAGAAAATAGACTAAGCCTTGCCTGCCGGTGTCACCCGGGAAGATGATGAATCCTCCATGGCGCCAGAGCCAAGGACGATGACGACATGCCCAGCAAATTCGACCGCTGCACCGCATGCTGCCAGCTCTGTAATTTGGGGACTCACATTCTTTATCCCAGGGTGGCACAGTTGCTTCTAAAAATCTGACACCAAGAGTCTGTCAGTCACTAAAAACGCCTTTCCTGTTGGTGTCGTAGTGTTCTGTGTCCTTTCCTTGGTTAACACTGGTGGTATCTCAAAGTCCTAAACCTCAGGAGGAGACAGCTTGCCTCCGAAGAAGCAGCATATTTTCCTGAGGAGATGTTTAGTTAAAACAAAAAACTATATTAAAGCACAAAGTTGCTGTGAAGAAGCTGATCATCACAAGTGGTGTTAAGAGTGATGCATATTTTTAGCCAAAACAAAGTTGGAGTATAGCTGGGAAGAAAGAACGAAAATGTCTAAAACATTAAAAAAACAGTTTTAGATTTTTTAAAGAATTTTTTTCTTTAAGAAACGCTAGTAATTTCTTTAAAACTTTATTCTTTGAAAAGCAGTTAGAATATATATTTTTCTTCTTGATTCCTAATTGGCAGGAAACATTTTCAGTGAACACTGTATCACACCCTACATGTTAATGTGAGTCAAGACTCAACTTTTCACACCTCAGAATGTTGGATGAGATCAAGGTCACTTATGAAAACTGAATGGGGTGAGGGGCCTGTATCCAAGGACCACTTATACAGAACTTTAAAAATAGTCATTTGCTGCAAGACAGGATTCTGTCAAAGCTCTTGAATACCCACCCCAGGCCAAAGGTAAGATCCTATTGCTGAAGAAACCACAGAAAGTCATTGCACAACACCAAGAGACCCTGAAAGTTCCAGAATGGCAACCAGTCCCCAGAGGGTAGCAAGTGCAGTGCTGGAAGGCACAACATAAGCTGCCAGGGGAACTTGGTCAATGAGATTTGGAGAAAGCAGAGACCACTGATACAAAATGCAGACTGTTGCCATGAGAAGGCTGAACACACTTCCTTCTGGGAGAGATTAACAGACCAAGAAAGGATCAACCTGGGGGTGGCAATCAACAGCTTTTAAATTGGCCAAGAAATCCACTCGGTGACAAGGAACCCTTAACTGAAATTGGGACTCAGGGAAAAATCCTATGGGAACCAAAAACTGGGGCTCCAAAAAGAAATCCCCATTACCAGAGAACTCAACAGAATCTTGCCAAATTAGAAATGTGTGTCTCATTTAACCTATGCTGATCTCACTCTCTGATGGAGACTCTGTGTATTTTTCAGAAGGCTATGAGAGAGCTGTGGTCATTCCAAATCCACCTATGAGCCTCAGGTGGAAGGCTGATACCCCAGCAAGAGATGAACCCCCCAGGCCTATCGTGTAGGCCCCAAGTGAAACTCTTGAGACAGTGGCGGGCAAGAAAGAGACCTATGACCACAGCCAATCAGTCATCCCAGGACAAGTCAGCGAGACAGACACCAACGACTTCCAACACAACTTAAAGTAGAAGCACAGAGACTCGTAAGGTCACAACAACAACGACAATGAAACAGACTTAAAGTCCCTCCATGACTCAGGGAACTGAGCGGAAGAGGGGGCGGGAAGGTTGCAAAAGCCATGGTGGGAGAGATTACCCAGAGACACCCCCCCCAGCTACCTGGCTGCCTTCTGTGCTAACCATAACCCCTTACCACATGGATTGGTCCAGTGTGCCCACCGAGGAGGATACCCAGAGGACTGGGACAGGGAGGAGGGAAATGGGAATGCCAACACAATATTTGCTCATACAATGTATCTAATTTTGGACAATAAATATTTTTTTAAAATCCATTTTTTTTGTAAAAAAAAAATAGCCATTTGCCTCTGAATCGGGTGGGATGAAGGCTAACCCTAATTCAATTGGCTCTGGCTTATAACTCCTTGTACCAACAATCGGTGATCGGAGAGACCTACAAGGTCCCCAAAACAAGACAGGCTTCTGTCAAAGCATTTGATTACCCACTGGAGGTAAAAGATAAAACCCTATTGCTGAAGACTTCACAGGCTGCCGACTCACAGCATCAAGAGACCGGGCTGGAATCTGGAAGGAAGCCTGTTCCTAGATGGTGAGTCTATATAGTGCTGAAAAGTGCTACATGAGATGCCAGAGGAAATTGGCCGACAATGTTGGGAGAAAACAGGGCCACTGCTATACCACAGCAATGAGCATGACACGATGTTCGCACGTGCAATAGTGGCACCCAATCTCGGTGGGTCACCAAGAGTTCTCTGATTGGCTAAGAGATCCACTCAGTGGCAAGGAACCCATAGCTGGAACTGGGGTCCAAGCCAAAGAATCTGGACCAAGAATCTGAACTCCAAGGGGAAGCTTCCACTAACCATGGGCCTAAAGAGAGACTCCATCCACTGTAATCTCACCAATTTAACAATGCATAGCCCATTTAACCTATGCTGATCTCACTCTCCATTGGAGAATCTGTTTTTATCTTTCAGAAGGCAGTGAGAAACGTGGACAACCTAATTCTCCCAACAAGACCAGAAATGATCGATGACTCCCTGGCAGGAGATGAACCACCCATAGCACATCAGCTAGGGCCCAGGTGAAACCACAGAGGAAGTGACGAGATGAGCAAGAGTGCTGCTCCCATAGCAAGCCTGACAACCTGAACTCAGATGATGGAGACAGACACTGAGGAGACTCAACAGGTTCTGAAGCAGAAATCGAGAAGCTGCAGAGCTCAACACTAAAGCAGACTTAAAACTCACCCACTATGGCTCAGGGAACTTTGCAGAAGAGGGGGCAGAAAGATTGTAAGAGCCATGGTGTGGGGAATATCCAGAGGCACTGCCCCTCTTCCACTCCCATGACTGACTGCTGCTCACACAATTAGTCCCCAATACCCATGGAGCACACCAGCAATCCCACGAAAGAGGGTCCTCAGTGAAATGGGGTCAGAGGGAGGAGGGAAATAGTGGTACCAACACATGATTTGTTCATATAAAGTTCTACTTAATAAAAAAAATAGCCATTTGTTTTGTTCTAATAATCCCAACTCTCATGACTTTATCCTTAAGACATAATTAGTAGTACAGCAAGAAATTTATTGGCAAGGAATTTTACTAAAGTATCAGTAATATTGGATTCTAAATGCTACAACAGCTGGGTGTGGTGGCGCACGCCTTTAATTCCAGCACTTGGGAGGCAGAGGTAGGAGGTTGCCTTGAGTTCAAGGCCACCCTGAGACTACATAGTGAATGCCAGGTCAGCTTGGGCTACAGTGAGACCCTACCTCAAAAAAACCAAAAAAAAAAAAAATACTAAATGCTACAACATTGGAAACAACTTAGATGACCTATAATGAAGGAATTATTAAGTAGGTTATGTTTTATTCTTTTCTTAAGAAATCACATGGAAAATAAAAATTAGATATAAAACAGTATTTTTGAATAAAATGCTAATTTTGCGAGTGCAGTATTTAAATGACATAGAAATACAAAACTTGAAAAATAAATTATTCAAATGGTAAAATTGTGTATTTATTCTCATCTTTGTCCTAACATAAGTCAGACATTGAGAAACCTACAGAGTAAGAGATGTTAAATGGGGGTGGGGGGAGAGCTGTGCATTACCTCATAACACGCCCAAGTCTGAGACTTCCCACAGGGCAGGATCAGGGCCTGCAGCAAATGCAGCACCTAGGAGGTGGGGGCATCAGGAAAAAGTAGTCTAGCCTCTTTCTCTCCTGGGGATGGAAAGAACAGAGTGCTCAGAGAGTAACCATGTGACATCAAAATGGATTTTGAAGAGGTCGTGGAGGGGACAAGGCCAGCTGAAATGCAGGCAGCTCTCCCAGGGTGGACACAGTGCCACTTACGCATCTGAGGAGGCGAAAGGAAATGGTTGCACGCTGGCTCTTCCCCACCCAAGAAACCCAAGCCTAATGGGCTCTTCCTACCAAGGACAGAGTGCCATGCTTTTACCTAGGAACAGCTGCCAAGCCCACCAATGACATCACATTCTTAAAAAGTAGTCTTTATTTATTTATAAGCAGAGACAGACAGACAGAGAGAGAGAGAGAGAGAGAGAGAGAGAGAGAGAGAGAGAGAGAATGGGCATGTCAGGGCCTCTTGTAAAGGAATTCCAGGTGCACGTGGCACTTTGTGCACCTGGCTTTACATAGGTGCTCGGGCTCTGGAACTCAACAGAATTGTCAGAGGAGAAATACCAATGGTCAAAACTGGGCGGGGCACTCACTTCCCAGTGAGTTGGTTTAGGACAGCCTAGAAGTCTCTCAAAACAATTGGGAGTATTGCCCCTGCTCTTGGCTGCCCAGCAGAACTATTGCAGGCCAAACCACCTGCTTCGGTTTCAGGACACTAAAGGATCGAGCTAGAACTAACATGGAAGCTTCCTCCCTGCTAGCTAACTGTCATAGTGCTGGAAACTGCCATGCATCCTACTGGGGAAGACAACTTGTGAGCAGTTATACACAGCAGTGAGCCCTTCAAGCTACCCGACCCACCAGCCAGGCGGGCAGTGCCCGCTGGTGGAGTCGCAGCATGACCAGTGTACTCTCTGATTGGATCTGTGGCTCACTCCATCGGAGAGAACTCATGCCTGATATTGAAAACCCAGTCAGAAGCCTACGGCTGGGGAGGCCGTGTGCTCCAGGATGAAAGCTACTACTGTTGTTTGGATAAATAGATATATTTTGCCCTTCGAAGTGCCTTCTAAATACTTATGTTTATGCCTATAGATCAGCGCTGGTCTCACCTCTCATTACAGAAGCAGCTTCTTTTGGCAGTTGGTGGTGACCACTGGAGAGACTCAAAACTCATCAAAGTGCTGAAAATAATTGACTATGGAGTGTGGAGTTCTTCATGAAATGTCTCTATCACCTCTCTAAGGCTTAGAAAACATTGTGGATGAGGGGAGGGAAAGAATCCAAGAACGAGAGGATGGGGAGGAGTGAACACTGTGCTCTGGACGTGACATGGCTCTTGCCTGCACAAGACCCGCACAAGGATGGTGGAGGAGGCTAAGAGGCCCTCATTCCTCCAGGAGAAGTTGATGGCAGGCACTGGGTGCTGGAAAAGCAGAAGGTACGTCCTGCAGTGGTGGAACCGTTGATAAACTGCTCTGGTAAACGACCTCCCACGCACTGACCATGCAGGCAACCCTCACTGGACTCAGAAGAAAAACAAATCAAAAGGCAGCAAGGGGAAGAAGGATCGCTGGGAAAAAGAAGGGTTCAGTAGACAGGGGATGATGAGAGGAGTCAAGAGAAGGTAGTGGGATGGATTATGAGCAAAATACATGATATACATATAGTTACATACACATTGCAAAATATGTAAATTTTTAAAAGTTAAAAAGAAATGCTGGGTGCGGTGGTACACGCCTTTAATCCCAGCACTCAGGAGGCTGAGGGAGGAGGAGAGCCACAAGTTCAAGGTCAGCCTGGGCTAGAGTGAGACCCTGCCTCAAAAAAAGTGTTAAAAAGATACACAATTCTATCTAACAAAATCTCTTCCCACTCCCTCTCGTGTGTATGCCCATACATCAACTCTCAACACATATGGAGCCTTCTAGAAAGAAAGTCAACAGTAGCTAAAAGGGAATTGATTGGCATCTCTATCTTGAAAATATTGAAAATTATTTCTTTTTTAAAATAGACACATCTATGAATACAAAATTAAACTAATATAAAAATTTCCAGGATCTGGAAAGGATCATACTAAATGAGGTAACCCAGGCCCAGAAAGCCAAACACCACATGTTCTCCCTCATATTATGGCACAGTCAGTAACCACAGATTGTTACTAGAAACACTTCAGTGCCAAGGATGGGATGCCTTCCTGTGAGTTGTTGGCCAGGGAGGTTCCTGAGGCCCCCAAATCATTACAGGCCACTCATTGTCAAGGCTCTTGGTTGCCCACCAGAATGAGATGGTAAGAGCTTATTGCTGAAGATCACATATGCTTGGGCTGCAGGTCACTGAGAAATCAAGCTGGAGCTAGCTGAGCAGGAAACCTCCTCTCTGTTAACCAGCTGACAGAAAGCTGGGAAAAGCTATGGCTGCCTGCAGCCCTATGGGAGAGAGAAGTCATCAATGGTGGTGAGCAGCAGTGGACCTGGCAAGCCTGACTGGTCAGCCAGGCCAAATGTGCCAACTGGGGCAGTAGTGGCACATCTGTTATGGGGGAAACCAACTGCTCTCTAATTGGACTGGAAGCCTGCTCCATGGGAGGGAATACATGTCTGGTACTGAAGACCTAGTCAAAAGTCCTAAAAAGATGGGGGAGGTCATGAGCCCTAGGGGAGTAACACCTGCTGTTGTCTGGCTAATGCATATGTTGTGCCCACCAAACTGTTTTATAAATACTTTTTTAAATTAAAACAATGAACATACCATATAATAATGCTACTTTCACTTTTGGCTGGGGAAGCTTCTCTTTTTTAGATGGCGGTGACCACTGGAATAAATCAAAAGACACCATAGTGCTGAGAAGAAATGACAGTGGAGTCTTCAGCACTGGGACATCTCTGTCACACTTCCTGAGGCAGGTGCTGACTTCCAGGGACATCTATTTTGCACTGCTTTTGGGGGTTGGGAGGGCGGCTGAAGACTGAACCCATGGCTTCACACATGCTGAGCACACTCACACATGGTACTATGGCTCTTTGCCTTCTGCTTCATATCAAGAAAAGCAGGAACCTGGAGGACTGAGTGGCTCACCGTCAGCCTTGCAGCGAATTAGTCTCCAAGTTGGTCAGCGTGGAGGCCAACCGAGAAAGCTGATTCGTTTCTGTGTGGCCAGGAAATGTCAGCTACTACATTTCAGGTATCCAAGAGTGGATGTCTTTAGAAGTGTCCAACAGAACACCAGTCCAGACCCTGGGTGGCCTCTGACTTGGAAGTAAAGCCAGTATTTTGTTCAAATATTTTTCTAAACCTTTTTCTCCACCCCAATTTGTTATTTATTGGGAGATCAAGAAGGGACGAGGACACGTTGGAATGAGCTCGGATCATCTCTACAGTCTCTTCCCACTTTTTCTTTGACCTACAAAGACGCATTGCTTGAGTCTTTGGGAAAGCTTAACTTTGCTTTTTCAAGGATCTCTGCTCCTGAATGTAGGGAAATTACTTATATAGAAAGCACCCAAAGAAATTAGTAAGTATCACAAAAGGAAAATGAAGGCATTGATGAAACCTAGGAGAGATTATTTGGAGGATGGCCAAATGTCAGAGGCCTGTGAAATAACACCAAGTGGTGTACTGGAAATGAATTCCTACGTCAATTCTTGCCACATACGGTTTGCTTGGAGCCCCAAAGCAAGCAGCATGGCTCATCTAAGTCCAGAGCCAAGATAATCTAATGACCTCAGAATAATGACACTACATGCTGTCTCGGATCCTGCTCCGTTTGATTTTAACAGACCAATTTTTATTGCTTCTTTCTACAAGTATCTGCCACTTCTTTCAGAACTATTTTCTTAACTCATGAGCTGAATGTTCTTATTTTTTCATTCAGCATGCTATTAATTATTATATAAATTTTTGTCAGTGCTAGACCAAAGCAGAGCAAATGCTTTAACCACATTATCAAAGGAGGTACTCATTCCACTAAAAGAAACTTGAAGTTTAGAAGGCTGCATCCTGTGAGGGAGATGCCCGGTTTCTGAGGGTCTGCTCAGCGGCCTCGGCTTGCTCAGCCAGGCACTGCGTGGCTTTCGCCCTTCACATTGCCTAGAATAGCTGATCTCTAAAGCGAACGCTTCCTCGCAGTGTCCTGGAACAGTCTCGCTATCACTGTTCACACTCGTGTCCACATCACTCACAGACACAGAGTTTAGGTCACCTCCTCGACTCACTGATGGGCAAAGATGTCCTTCACTTGCTGTCGGGCCAACAGTCCCCATTTCGCCGTTTCCTCTCTCCACACACTCTGCATTCACAAGCCACTTACATGTTTCCTGGGAGCCAGTTTCCCAAATATTTATACTAGACCCTTCCAGCAAGTTAAGTAACTAGAAGTATTTCAAATCAAAGGTTCTCACAAGGGAAATGCTGCTGACTCCTGACTCTGATTTCCGAAAGCACTTCAACCCCCACCACTGGCAGCAGGATGGTCGGGACTCGAGAACCCTCCTGCCATTTGCTCCTGCCCAGAAGACAACAGAAAACACCCCCTGCAGGTAAGTTGAGGCATGCCGGATTCTCTGGTCAGCTTTGGGCAGGGTCTGTTCATCTGAAACCATCTTAAGCCGGAGACGTCACCAAACTAACAAGAACCAAGAAGACATCTTGGTAAGTCCCAGGAAATGTGTGAGTGAGAAGGAATGAAGATACTTGCTTCTCTGAAGGCACTCAGCTCTCCTGTGCCCTTGAGAATGACAGGAGCGCCTACTTGCACATCAGCTGTGTTCAACAGTCTCAGCACCGTGTTAAGGGAAAGCCACCGTGTTCTAAACTAGAGTTTAATTTTATCTAGGAACAACTGTTGGATATTACCATTGCTATTAATATATCATTTTTGCAGGCAAGAATTGTGATCAAGAAATTATTAATCAGGAGACTGGGAAGGTTGCTCAGTGGATCAAGGCACTTGCTTTCAAAGCCTGCCAGTGTGGGTTAAATTCTCAGGCTATCCACATAAGCCAGACACAAAAATTGTGCCATAAGCATCCGATATTTGTTTGCAGCAACAAGAGGTCTTGGTATATATATATATATATATACACACACACACACACACACAGCATAAAATAAATAAATTATTATAAAAAGTAAGTGCCTTAGAACTGCAGTTTTCTTGGATGAAATAATTGTTAGAATTACTGACATGAAAATGATTTTTTGCTTTTCTGCTGAGCTTTGGTTTAACACTCATGTTGGGGCTGGAACGTCATCCTCAATTTCTACGATTCCTCTGTGAGTCCCATTACTAATTATGAATTTTTTTATTGTAGCTTATCTCAGATGATAACTAAGGAGATGTGGCCAAAAGACATTAAAACAGACTGAGCTTTTCGGATTGTTACAGAAAAAAAATTCCGTGGAATATTAAATATTAGCTCCCCACCCCCAGCCTCGGTGGTCCTGATTTGTCAGCTCCCACCCCCAGCCTAGGTGGTCAGGATTTGTTTAATGAAGAGATAAAATGCAGTAGTGATAAAAAAATAAATAAATAAAGCTGGCTCAAACGAGCTGGTTTATGAAGAAATGTATAATGTTTTCAAATTCTTCTGACAAATGTTAAGCACACAGTTCATGTGGGGTTTACTGTAAGAATCTCCAATAGCCCATCTTTCTCTCTGACCTTTCACTGTGGAACAATGCACTTTATCAAGTCCAATTACAGGAAAGTAAGCCCCTCCTACTTTTATGATGGAAGAATAATAACAGCGATCAGTGTGCTCCTATCTCCCACCGTTGCTCGAGGCTAAGTTGTCTTGCTTAATAAGTGGTTCCATTCCCATTCCCATTTCCCAGATGAAAAAGCAACTTCCAAAACATCACCCAGCTAGACAGGAAACCCACACAAGCTGGGCTCCAGAACATTCTTCTATGACTTCTTGTGACACCACAGATTTATTGCTTTGGACACAGAATTCTCCTTTCTCTAAAATTATGACTGCATAGATATTTTTAAATGAGATCTTATAGCAATTTTTCACTCAGTGTAACATTGTGGCTATTTTCCCAAGTTTTCAGATAATAAAGAGAAAAACGGAACTGATTAAAACCAATGAAGAGAAATTGGTCCTGCTCACAGGACCTTGAAGCTAGGGACCATAAGAGAATCGTCCCAGGGTGTGAGCGGTATGTGAGGCGAGGATGTCATTTCTCTAAATCTTTCTTTTCTCGTTCGCAAACCACAGGTGAAATGTAAAGTAATGTCTGCCTTCTACCCACTAAGGTGCCTGGGGACAGAGAACTCTCCTGAGACACCTGGCCTAGGGTAAAGTTTGTCCTGTCACAGACGTGCTTGGCAGAAGAGAGGTCCAGTGAGGGATCACATAGTGCAACAGGCTGGCACCTTCAAGAATTCTCAAGTGAGGGCAGAGGCCTGGCAAATACTCCGCCCAGAGGCATGGGGTGCTTGTTCACAGTGCCCTTCCTTCCCCGGGTGGATCTTCAGCTCTCCACCCATACCTTTGGGTCTCCTCATTCATCAGCTGTCTCTGTGCCAACCACCGGTGAAGCCCAGGCGACCTGCCCCTCTGCTCCGCTTCTATCTGTAGAGGCCAGCTCTGGCTACGGGCACTCAGAAGGGAATCTCACATCTGCACCATCCGTGAGATCCTAAAGTCCCCTGCAGTGCAAGTTTCAACACTGTGGTTCTGGGATTTGAGGACAGGAGACAAAGAATCCAAGAAATAGGGCATGGCTAGGATGACAGGGTCACCAGGCAAGCAGAAGGGACAGTGGCCCAATTAGGCGAGTTAGCTGTCAATAAGCAGCTCGGCCAACCAGAGATGCAACAAGGTACTTACTGTAAATTCTGCTGAAAATAAAAACTAAGAGAAAGTCTCACTTCACATTTCTTCTTAAATTCCAAATATAGATATCAGTGTCTTTGTACATGTAGAGTGAAGGGGAAAGGAGAAAGCTATGAATACCAGCTACTTCAAAATAAAAATCTTTCCTCTCTCACTCTAAACTCTGAAAACATTCTTTTTCCAATTCAAGCCAGGCCTTCTGATCAGTCTGTACTAACCTCCCTAATACCCCATGGCTGTCTGGGGTCCAGAGATGGGTCATCGATACAACTGGCCTGTCTCTTTACTGCATTCAAAGAAGTCACCTTTCCATGGCCCCGTGTCTCTGCCAGTGTAGGTGAAGAGCCCAGGATGGTGACACACACTTTTAACCTGAGCACTTGAGAGGCTGGGAGGTAGGAGGATTGTCGTGAGTTCAATGCCAGCATGGGTTACAGAGTGAATTCCAGGCCAGCAGGAGCTGAAGTGAGACCCTGACTATATTAATTACTTTCTCATTGCTGGGACAAAATGCCTGAGCACAAGCAGCTTAAGGAAGTAAAAGGTTTTCTTCCGTCTTACAGTTTCGAGAGACCGTGTCCATCAGGGCAGAGAGCGTAGCAGTAGGAAGCCTATAGGGAAAAGAGAGAGCTGGACAGCGAGGGGGGCCCACCCCCACTCCCAAGGATGGGTTTTTTCCAGCAAGTTCTACCTCTTAAAGGCTCCACAAACTTCCCAAGCAGTGCCACCAACAGAATTAAGTATCCCAACATATGAGTTTATGTAGGTCATTTTACATTTTATTTTTTTAGAAAATATTAATTAAAGAGTGAAGGGGAGAGAGAGAAACAGTCAGAGAGAATCGACACATCAGGGCCTCTTGCCACTGCAAATGAACTCCAGGCGCAGGTGCCACTTTGTACATCCGGCTTCACATGGGCACTAGCTGAACAAACCCTGACCCTCAGGCTTGGCAATCGAGAACCTTTAACTGCTGAGCCATTTCTCCAGCCCTCATTTTACATTTAAACCACCAAACAGTCTCAAAAAAAAAAAACAACCCTGCTGTTGACACTGGGAGGCACGTGAGGTTTAAACACTTACTGTATTGAGTAGACAAATGTGATTGGTGAGGAAGGATATGCCTGTGACTAAAGACCCCCGAGGCCAAGGTGGAGACGTGTGCTCGACACCACAGCCCAGGGACGTGTGCAGCTTAGCATGGCCGCTCTGAGCATCTAACTGAAGTTCACCACGATGCCCACCACAGCCAAGTCACAGTCTCCTTGGGAGAGGACTCGGGCACATCTGCCCTGGGAGACACACTTCTTGGCACTTGGCATCCACTGTGCGGAAGCCCAGGGACCAGCAGAGCAGGGACAGCAGAGGAGTGGCCACGATCTCTGAGGAACACCAGAACCATCCAACCAGGAAACAGGCAGAGGACATGAACAGACAGTTCTCAGAAGAAGAAATGCAAATGGTCAAGAAGGATTTGAAAAAGTGTTCAATCTTCTTGTCTTCAGGGAGATGCAAAGTAAAACTGCTTTGAGATTCCACCCCACTCGGTCAGACTGGCTACCGTCAAGAACACCAGCAAACGCAGGGAGGATGTGAGGCAATATGGCTGGGGGGAATGTCAACTGCTCGGCTATGGCAGAAATCGATAGGGCGGGTGCTCAGAAAACTAAAACTTGAACTACGTGTGGCCCAGAGAAACCATCCTGGGAACTTCCCTGGAGGGATCTAAGCTAACATACCACCGGGTTCTGGCACACATACTGTTCACAATAGGACCAGCCTGGATGTCCATCCATCCACAGAGGAATGGACAAAGCAAACTGGTGTGTATGCACGGTGGGGTTCTATTCAGCTGTAAAGAATGTGGATACAACTGGAGCTCATTCCCTTCAGGGTGGACAGGGAAGAGCTCCAGAGAGAGGTGAGTGGTGGGGATAAGAAGACAAAATATTGCAGAGTTTCTCTTACATATGAAGTCTAGACTGAAATATATACATATGTGTGTGAAATGAAAAGAGAAGGGGGGAAGGGTTCCAGGGAGAAGGGAAAAGTGAAGAGAGGAAGACAACGACATCCATATAGGAACATGTCGTAAGAAAGCTCGTATTTGTACACTAACTTTAAAAATCATAAAATAAAATCATTGAATTATCTCATTCCATTATCTTGTTCTATTATAACCTAATTAGTTACAGTGCCTGGGGTGGGGCCAAAGAAAAAGAAAAAGAACTACCTAATCATGTCCAAGGGTAAACACAGCAAAATAGCTTTTCTTTCACATACACAGTTTTGGGTTACTCAAGTCAGTAAATCAGCTGAAAATAAACAAGACTGAATGAGTTCCCCATGTGAACGTCAGTCGTTCCTCTGAAGCGGTTCTCTGGGACTCATACAAGAAGTTTCCTGTGCGTGGCCTGGCCACGGAATCCACGGAACCTGGAGTACATGTGATGACCTGGAAACCCCAGCCCTAGCAAGAAATAGTAAATAAGCGACCTGCTATTTTTTAGTTAGGGTTAGTCACGTAATCTCTTGTGAGCTGGTCAACTTTTTAATATCATATTGTTTTCTTACTCAAAAATGCAGGCAAATGCCTGTTTCTGAAAGAAGGGGCTGACTGGAATTAACGGCAGTTTTGAAAAAAAACATAGAGCAAGGAGGGGGTATCTGGAAAAAAAGCTATGCTTTTGTGGCTTTGAAAAAAAGCCATATTTTATGAATTAAAACCATGGAAAACTATCATGATGTCTAAATATTTAAACGGAAATATTATGCCTCACAGAGGTCATTCTGGCACGGGGGCTGGACTGTTCCATGTCTGGTCTTGAGAACTCAAGACATCAGACCCTTGATGTCATCCTTGAGATTATAAAGCTCCCTAATTTTGATTAATTTATTTTGGGAGACACAGGCCTGATGCATGAGTACTTATATTTCATTAGTTCATTCTTTCAAACTAATGCCAAAAGTTCTTTCCTATGACTAAAAAGAAATTATTTATGTTGCAGTGCTAAATGAAATGTACTTCAAGCAATTTAGATGTAACTGCTGAAAATATTAGGGGACTGGGAGGAAAAGAATACCAGCACATGTCTCACCATGACATGGATATTAACAAAACCTACCAAAGTGCTCCTTGTGAAAGTCAGAAAACCCTGCAGAGTAAGTAAGCGTCAATGCCGACAGAAAGCATCTCCTCCTTTAAAGTCAACATTAACACCTGAATATCTTACGAACATTTACCAAGCAAAATTAGGAACAGGTCTCCTAGTTCCTGCTAAAACAAGATGATATTTTTGCCTCACCTCACAGCCATCCAATCCACACCTTGAGATGAACAAAGTTCATTAACAGAAAATACATTTGCTTATGTGTCAATAATGCTATTTCTATCCCAGGTTGTTGGCACAAATCTGTCTGCTCAACCTCTCCGCTTATGTTTCCCAGCCGTCCCAAACTCCCTGTTCTCAACAGGCCCCAAATTCAACCCTGATCTTACATTTAAACTGCTCCTCATTTAAACTGTCACTCATTAAGAGTGACTACATCCTTCAGTTTTTAGACTTGAAACTTTGATAAGACCCCTGTTCTCACATCCTAAAGTCTTATCATTGTACCCGGCAAGTCTATGCAAAATGTTACCACCCCCAGAGATCCTCGGCCTGGGCCTGGCACAGAGCAACCTCCACGGCTCCCACTGCGCTTCTGCCTCTTCCTCCTCCTTCTCGTTTGCCTTTTTGAGACAAGCTCTCATTCTGGAGCCTATTCTGACCTCAAGCTCACTCACCCAGGCTAGCCTTGAACTTGTGAGCCTCCTGCCTCAGGCCTCCTGAGTGCTGGAATTACAGCACACTCCGTCGTAATGTCAGTCTTGTTTGGTTTTGTTTCTTCTTGTTTGTTTTTGATTCTGTTCTTTGCAGACAGAGAATTTCATTTGTTTTTTATTCTGTTCTTTGCAGACAGAATTTTGTTCTGTAGCCCAGGCTGGCCTCAAACTCATGGCAATCCTCCTGCCTCAGACCCTTTTTGTTTTGTTTTGTTTTGTTTTCAAGGTACGGTCTCAGTCTAGCCCAGGCTGACCTGGAACTCACTCTGTAGTCTCAGGCTGGCCTAAACTCACAGCGATCCTCCTGCCTCTCTCTCTGGAGTGCTGAGATTAGAGGCATGCACCATCATACCTGTCATTAAATTTATTTATTTTTTTTACAGGCAGAGAAAGATAGCAGAGAGAGAGCCGCTACAAACTCCAGATGCATGTGCCACTTTGTGCATCTGGCTTTACTTGGATACTAGTGAATTGAACCCAGGTTGTTAGGCTTTGCTGGCAAGTGCCTTAACCACTGAGCCATCTCTCCAGCCCACCTCAGACTCTTAATTGCTAAAATCACAGGTGTAAGTTACTACACCCACTGTTTTCTTTACTCGGAAGCTACCTGAGCCGTTAGATATTGTCATACCGCATTCTATCTCTGTTCCAAACCCTTTGCAAGAAAAAGACAAAATTCTCATAATGGCCTATAAGACCTATAAGATCTGCCACCTGCCACCTCCCAGACCCCTCTACATTCTCCCCCACCCCTTAGGTCACTCTGCTGGTACCGCACCAGCCACTGTGCGTGTGTCTCTCCAACCTCCCAACCGTGGCTTAGCCTGCGCCTGCAGGAGCTTCTCTCTGCAGAGACTTGGATGCCTAGACAGTCACAGTAGATTCGCACCTCCTCCAAGTCTTTCCTCAAACTCAACACTCCTGATTCCTCTCATCTCCTTTACTTTTTATGTCCCTCGTCACTTTAAAACTTGTAATATGAGTTATTTAATTATCAGGCTTATTACTTAAAATGTTCTCCTACCCCCAGCATGGAAGTTCCACCGGGGATGTAATCTTTGATTACTGATAAATCCTAAACACCAAAGCAGTAGTGAGCACAGGGGAAATGCTTAATAAGTACTTATCAAATTAATGACTGGGTGAAAGAATATGTTAGTTTCTCAAACAGAGAGACGGACGGCGGAGCAGGGCAGCCAGCAGAAAGGCAGGCCGGCCGAGTTGTGCGCATTCCTGGCTCCATGAGGCCACCTTTGAGTCAAAGAGCAGCAGCAGAGGACCGGTTGCCTCCTGCTAAGAGCCAAAGGTAGGGTAGCTGGGCCCCTGGAACCATGTCCTAAGCTACCCGAAAGGAAGAAGCCCCCTCTGTCCCCACCAGACACTAGCTGCTAAGCAGCCCTGCCAGGGACATCCCACCCCTGCCTTGGGTACCTCAAAGCAGACTGAAACTCAAGGCTCAGTCACAGATTCTGCCTCCCTCTCTAGGCAGTCTTGCAGGAGCACAAAGCGCAGCTGACGGATCGCCTGCAAAGGACCTTCAACTACCAGAATGAACACTCAGGAATCGCTAAGCATCGGATGAAAGTCAATATCGTAAAAAAGAACTCACACTCAGGAATCAAAATTAATAAACAAGTCAGAATAAAAATTTGGAATTACATACAGCTATATGAATTTCTATTAAAATTCATATCACAGAGAGATTCGATAAGATGTTCAATCCATAG
This sequence comes from Zapus hudsonius, assembly GCA_004024765.1. Taxonomy (NCBI): domain Eukaryota; kingdom Metazoa; phylum Chordata; class Mammalia; order Rodentia; family Dipodidae; genus Zapus; species Zapus hudsonius. Next base: position 8,668 of record PVHP010018502.1, on the reverse strand, counting down.
CAAATAATTTATTTGAAAGTACAGCTCTTAAAATTCTGGTCTTTTAAATAGAGTACTAAGTAATTAAGTCAAATAACAGAATGAATACACACTTAAAAAATAATGCCAGACTGTAATAGTAAGCCAAAGTAAATTCCTCCAGAATGCAATAAAAAGAAATGAAGTTGAAAGTTTAAAGTAGTGTGAGTGAGTAGACCCCAGTGTTCTGTCGTCCGTCCAGTTAGAGTTAGTAAGCGAACAACCAGAGAGAATGAGAGGAAGATAATATGTGTTAGTTTAGCCTCTAGTTTAGGACCAACCAAGTTCCAAGTAAGGTAAATTTAAATGAAAACACACATAGATGTTATACAATACTAACATTTCAGAAAACAAAGAATAAACACTAAACTCCTTGGAAAAGAAAAAAGTCTACAGAATCTTAGATAACACATGAATGAAATTAATAAAACAAGAAATAATGGGTGAAGCCAATAATTTTATACCCCACCAAAATTTTTAAATATGATTTTAAAAAGTGTTAATGGGGCCAGAAAGTTTGCTGCTGACAATGACTCTGGTATATTTTGCCAGTTAATATGAAAATGCATAAAAAGCAATAAGAAACTCTGAGAACCAATGTCAAAAAAGAGATCAACAAAGTCACATTATCTGTCACTATCTGTCATGTCGCCAACATCCGAGGCAGGTAGAAGGAGAGGACTCAAGGAAAAGGGGAACACATAAGGACTGGGGTGTTGTTCATTTAATGTGGAAAGACACCAATTAATTCTGGTTTATTATATTTAGCTTTATGAGATAAACTTGATCACAATTACTAGAAAAACCCAACTGTAATCTACTGCTTTTACATCATAAGAAAAAAGCTGGGAAGATTGCTCAGTGGTTAAACAAAGCCCTGGACCAGTTTCTCCAGCCACCAACGTGAAGCCAGAGAGTCATTCATTGGCAGTGACAAGAGACCTCAGAGCACCCATAAACACATATATGCAAATCAATAATTTTTTAAAATAAAAACTTAGAAAAGTATTCAAATATATAACAGCCTCCAAAAAATTATCATGTTCACAAAATTTTTTAGGCAACAGGTATCAACCTCTTATTTAAAAACAAAACAAAACAAAAAACCAGAAAACTGGGTTCAAGCAGGGACTCAGGGTTAAAGACACTTACTCAGCAAGCTTGACGCCCCAGCATCCACCTACAACTGGTGCCTGTGCCTGTGATCCCAGTGTGCCTACAGCAAAGGGAGACAGTCAAGAGAATCCCAAAGCTCACGGGCCAGCGAGCCTAGCCTGATAGCAGGCCAAAACCAAGAGAGACTTGTCACAAAACAAGGTGGGAGAAGAGGACCAACACCTCCATGTTCCCTGACTTCCACACATCCGCCACAGCATGAGCACGCCACCCACCCACACACACACACACACACATACACACTACCCATATGCACACACACACACACACACCACCCCTACACACAGAGAGACACACACCACCCATACACACCCATACACACACATACATACCACCCATACACACACAGACACACACATACACACCACCCATATGTACACACACATATACACACACACAGAGACACACACATACACACACAGAGACACATACCACCCATACATACACACACACACCACCCATACACACACACACACACACACACACACACACACACAAATTTAAAATTAAAAACAAAACCTTTTTTTTTCTTTGTTTTGTCTTTTGAAAAAGGATTTCAGTTGGTAGGCCAGGCAGGCTTTGAATTTGTAATCCTCCCTGCCTCTGCTTCGCAAGTGCTAGGATTACAAGTATGTACTACCATCCCCAGCCAGAAATTTACATTTTAAATAAACATGGAAAACTATGAGACGTTCCCAAGTCTTTTATGTATATTACATAAACTTTGCAAAAGGACTGTATAAGAAGAAATCATAAGCCAATCTTCTAAACACAAACGCAAATTGATAAATAAAGCATGAGAAATTTAAATTTAGAAATCACGTTATCAGGTGACCTTCATCCCAGAAGGAAGGGTCTCACGCTAGCCCAGGCTGACCTGGAATTCACTATGTAGACTCGCGCTGGCCTCAAACTCACAGTTCTCACAGCGATCCTCCTACCTCTGTCTCACAAGTACTGGGATTAAAGATGTGTGCCACCACACACAGAAGATTTTTAATATTAAATACCCAACATGATAGGCTGACTTAGTCATATGATTTAGGATCAGGCTGTACTAAAGTCAGACCCTACCTTGAAAAAAAAAATAATGGTTTGAATAAGAGAAAAAATGTGCCATATTGACAGAATTTTGTTTTTAGGTTTTTTTTTTTTAAACTCACTGTGTAGGTAAAGTTGGTCTTGAACTCCTGACCCTACAATGCTGGGACTCTAGCAATGGGCCACCACACCCAGCTGCATTCAGAGATTCAAACAGCAATATTTGTAACTCTCCCTCCAACTGCAAATATAATTTCAATGCAAGCTCATCCAACGTATTAATAGATAAATGGAATTTTTAGAATATTCCAAATTATAAGAATGACTAGATGATCGAGGAGGCTCTGGCCACAGCTTGTGGTGGGAAGAGAAGCTACAGAGGTGAGGAGAGGACGATGTCGGGCGAGGATGAGCAAGAGCAAACTATGGCCTGAAGATGAAAACTTCCTGTGTCTTTTGCAGTGAGGTGGGAAGGCGTTTGGATGCCACGCCAATTACCTCAAGATGAGAAGGCTGGGATGGGTGTGGTGAGGGGGCCCAACATGAGCTGCTACAACCATTTAATGTTCCCTCTGAGAAGGAGGGGGACTCGTGCCCAAGGGCCCCCATGGGTAACCAGTGCTCCTTTTGAACCTGACCTCTGCAAATCTGAGACGGAGGCCCTTCTTGAGAGTTCTGCAAGTCAGAAAACTCAGAAAAAGAAGGCCTCCGTGACTACAGAGAAGGCCACCAGTGGGGAGACCTTAGAAGAGGTCCCGACTCCCCCGCTGGCCATTCCTGCCTCACCCCCTTCCCACCACACCCCAGGCTCTTCTCCACCCAAGACCACCAGCAGAGGGGAGTCTCCCTGCCTTCATCCCAATCTGCCAAACCACCCTCTTCTAACAAAAACCAGCTCCAACTCACTCTGGTCTTGGGAGTCTAGGCTTCCCTGCCACTGAAGACTACTTTAGAAAAAAAGAAATTGAATAATAAAATCAGGAGTCAAAAAAAAAAAGAAGAAAAAAGAATGAGTAGATGAATAATAGAACTAAAGTCATTTTCACAAAAAAGTAAGACAAAGAGGAAAGACTGATCTTAATAAACATCAAGCATATTTACTGGTGATAATTCGGGCCATGAGGCGGTAATGCAACAATACAAAATAGTTTGAAGAAACGGAATAGTGCAGGATTAGTCAGTCTCACATTTAAGCGGGAATTTTGAGACGATGCAATTGTTAAGGATACAGATTCTGTGTCGTCTTGGTCTTCATGCTGCATGTACAGCCTCTTGATTACATGTGACTAAACAGCCTTGTTAATATTTTTGTGTCTCAGTTTCCTTGGAAAATGGAGAAAATCACAAAAATAACCTTTATTAAGGTAAGTGTGTGTGGGACCCTACAAGGAGGCATGGAGGATAGGGTTTCGTTGAGACTGGCAGGCTTCCAGGACTGTCTCCTTCTGAAGGAAGTTGAGATGAGTCTGAGGCCCCATAAATCTCATGCATATCCTGGACTCTCCAGCCTCCCAGCAGGCCACAGCTGTGTCCCGAGATAAGCAGGTAATTCAAGACCTAAACTCAGTCCAGCTGTAATAACGAACCTAAACAATAAGGTTACATTTCCTCTGCAGCCATCACCATTCTATACAGAGTCACGTAGCCCCCTCAATTTATCTACGCAAATTAGGTATCCACAGGGTACTGGCCCCTACCAATCTACTCATGAGATGTCCACAGATCCTGCCCCTACCAATCCCCTTGCTGCCTATGCCCCTACCTCTGCTTTTCCCTCTGTATAAACAACTTTTATCTATACAATAAACGAGAACTGTCCACTGCCACATTCTCCTGGGTGGCTATGCCCGTCGGCCTACCGCTGTCCCGAGCTGCTGTCCACCCAGCTCCGTGGATGAACTGGGGTGTTAGTGTACGATGACCTCCAAAGTAATCCATGGACCAGCAAATGTGCATGTACACATGTGTATGTGAAACATAAAATATGAGTATGATTTCAAGTCAATGAGAAAAATGATAAATTATTTCAAATCAGTGAGAACTAATTAATCATTTAAAGGAAAAACAAAGATAGATTTAATCTTATGCCATTCATAAAAGTGCAATCTGGGTTTGATTCCCCAGTGCCCACACAAAGCCAGATGTGCAAAATGGTGCATGCATCTGGAGTTTGTTTGCTGTGCTGTGTTCTCTCTGTCTCTCATCTATCTATCTATCTATCTATCTATCTATCTATCTATCTATCATCTATCTCTATCTACCATCTATCTATCTATCGTCAATCTATCTCTCCTTGCAAATAATAAATAAAATATTTTTAGAAAGACAACTTTTCTTAATGTTAGGAAATTACTAAAAGAAAGTGCTGGCAAATATGTATGACTGGAATTGGGCTAGCTGGGTGAAATGAAACCTAAACACGAAAGCCAAGGCTAGGGACATGGCTCAGTGGGTCAAGAGCTTGCCATGCAAGTGGAAGGACCCTAGTTTGGATCCTCAAACCCCATGAAGACAGGGAGCCCCTGGGGCTCACTGGCTAGCTTGTCTCACCGAAGGGGTATTTAGATTCAGTGAGAGACCCTGTCTCAAATGATAAGGCGGAGAGTGACTGAGGAAGGCTTTGCCCAACGCCAACCTCTTGGTTGTCTCACATACACACACTAACCTACAGCCATGTAGAACAGCTGAATGACCAAAGCACCAGAAAGTGAAAAGACAAATAACAGGACAGACGTTGCAAACGAAGCAATGATAAAACTAGAATCATGTAAAGAAAAAATCTAAATGAAAAATGAACCAAGAATATTGACTAGCAGTTCACAGAATTTCAAAGATGGTCCAGCTTTATACAAGCAGGTGCTCAACCTCCCCTCAGTGCAAATGTGAGATTCAAGGAGTGTGCGCCTCCCAGCTGGAGCTGTGGCGGACAAGAGCAGGCTCTGCAGACCGATGCCTTGAAAGGTACTGAGTGTCCACCCAGGGCAGTTAACCGTGTGTCCAAGGAAGCAAGGACAATGACTGATGGCCATGTTCTTATAACTGTAAAAACCCGAAACCAGTCTGAATATTCATAAAAACAGGAATGGGAAATAAATAATTTTACATTTTTTTCCTATGGAAAACCAGGCTAAAATTTTCTAAAATGAGGTAAACCTGTTTGTATTGACATAAAGATTTCTATAAGTCATATTGTTAAGTGAAACAATGTACACATTATTAGTTTTAAAATATATCCACTCATAATTTTTCTATGAGTAATGCTATAGAAAATTCTGGAAGCATATACATTACACTGGTAGTGGTAAATATTTCTAGAAAGAAAGGGAGTATTAGAGGGGAAATAATCAAAGGGTGTTTATCTCAGTATTATCTATAAAGTAATTTTATAAGGAAAATCAATCGCAAAGGTAATTTAAACTCATTTTAATATACAAATTATTTTTATAACAAATCTAAAACATAAAAAATATGACAAAGTCATAATAAAATGCAGTGTATTAGCTACTTTTTTTTCTTTTCAAAAAAATGTATTTCCCGGAGACTACATAGTGAATTCCAGGTCAGCCTGGGCCACCTACCTCAAAATAACAAAAGACCCTACCTCAAAATAACAAAAAATGAAAATAATGTGCTCTATTTATTTGCACGTGTTGCATGTATATGGGAGCACTGGGGTCTCTTGTCAATGAAAACGGATGCCAGATGCGTGGACCACCTTTCTTTGTGGCTTATCTGAGCCAGCAAGTTTCTCAAGCAAGATTCTTAACCACCGCCACCTCCCCAGCCCGGGTACTTCTCCCAGTGCAGTGACGACAGGAGGAAAGATCTGCTTTGTTGACAGTTGGCGAGGGGGCTTGGGGCTGGGGAGATGCTCAGTGCTTAAAGGTGCTTGCGTGAGAGGGTGTTTGGGCAGAACATCCCCTTCCCAAGCATCTTATTACAAAGCCATCAAGATATGAATCCAGTCACTAGGTCAGAGCCTCCATGATTTGTCTCTGGAAATGTCCTCACAGACACCTCCACATGTGTGTCTCTAAACCCTTGGGTGTTTCTTAATCTCGTCACAGTGACGATGAAGAATAACTGTCACCTAGGATATACAAGCGCTTTAACCATTAAGATCAATGACACAGACTCTAAAATCTAAGCAGTTTCTTCCATACACTTACAGTACTATAGAATCCTAGATCTGGCAGGTCTCACACTGGGCCCATAATCCTCTGCCCTCAGTCTGAAAGATGACGGACATCTTGGGTGGGGCCTTATTTTTGCAGTTGTTTTTCTGCTAAAGTGTGAATTACCCACCCCGCCTGCTGTGACGTAAGTGTTCTTGAAGTTCTAATATGATTACTCTGTAAGCAAGATATATTTTAATCACTCCACAAGCAAGATAGATTTTCTTAAATATGAATGTATTTGGATGTTAAAGCAGAATAATTTTCCTTGAGTCTCGGTTAACTATTTACTAAGAGAAGAAATTTATCACCTAAGAATTACCTGTTTTTCAAATTTTTCATTCACACATTAAATGTTTTGTGACAAACTCTTAGGACCAAATTAGTGTGAAACGTAAGACTCTAAAAACCACACATCCAAACATCTATTCTTGATAACCACAAATGGCCTATGATTAAGACAGAACCTGATGATTTAAGAAAAATTAACTTGTCTAAAATGAGAACAGAGAAGAATTCATGAGCGCGCTCACTTTCCTTTCACGATCCCCATTAGCCTACACTGGTCATTAGCAGTGACAAGGTCAAACCAGCGGGGAAACATGAACTATGGTTGATGGACTGAATGGCTTTATTTAAGAAGAAATATTTAAAGACCTAAAAGCATCAAATTATATCCACGACACATAGATTGGTCACAGAGACCTAACAGACAGTGCACCATAAATTTTACTTCTTTCAAAAACCCCACCTCAAGTCTGTGAAGATGGACAAAGCATATTTCCGCACCTCAATAACTCTTAGCCACACGTTCACTTTTCCATGGCTTATTTCAACATTTTCCTATGTCACTAACTAAGGTTTAGACTGAGGAGGCCGGGGTGGCTTAGGAAGGGACAGCACACGCTTCCTCGGGCACTCAAGTCTGGATGTGAGGTCAGGTCTGGCAACTTTCAAACTCCAGAAACCTGAGGGACCCTGTGCTGCTGTGCCTAGTGAGGACATGGGCACAAGCCCTTAAAACACGTGTCACATAAAAGAAACTTAACAGAACTTTAAGAAACAGAAACTTCATATGTAATAGAATACTGAGTTGATTTTTAATATTAAAATGAAAGGGCTGGGGAGATTGCTCAACAATTAAAGGCACTTGCTTGCAAAGCCTGCCAGTCTGGGTTTAATTCCCAAATACCTATATAAAGCCAGATGCAAAAAAAGTGACATATGCATCTGGAGTTTATTTGTAACAGCAAGAGGTCCTGGTGCATACACACACACACACACACACACACACACACGCACACGCACACGCACACGCACACGCACACGCACGCACGCACACACAATAAATATATAAAAGAAAACTTTAAAAAAATTAAAACAAAATCACTGAGTTCATTACACTACATTTGAAGGGAAATGACAGCACCTCTCTTGAAAGCCATTTTCGAGCATAAAAGTCAAAAGTCATACCTGACCTAGCAGGAAAGGGACCAGGCTCTCACCTTGCCTTCCGGCAAGTTTTCCTGAAGAATTTTTATAAAACCTTTTTGTTTATTTGGAAGCAGAGAGAGAGAAGGCATGAATGAAGCATATATGGGCACACCAAGGCCTTTTGCCACTGTAAACAAACTCCAGGTGCATGCATCACTTTGTACATCTGGTTTATGTGGGTCCTGGGGAATCAAACCCAGCACATCAGAGGATTTGCAAACAAGTGCCTCTAACCACTGAACCATCTCTCCAGACCCCCTGAAAAAAGTTTAATCACTCCACAAGCCTCCCAGTGTAAAGGTGGGAATGGTGGGAGCTCTAAGCAAGCACAAGGATTCATGTTCCTTTTTCCTTCCTGAGTCAAGAATCGAGGACTCGAGTGGCTCAGGGACAGCTGTGCAGAGCAGGGTTCCAGGAAGCTCTTGCAAAGACTCCAGCCTTGGGCCTTGGCCTCACACACGTCAATAAAGATATTTACATGGGCTACTTTTAAGGGTGCTTTATACCCTCTTGCATCCACTTCCTTCTTTTGGGAGTACATACTTTAACTAGAAATACATAGGAGCATAAGTGACATAACCATAAAGAAAAAAATGAAAAATAACTCAACCTCAGTGGCCTCAAGGGTCTGACAAAAGACACCAACTTACAGACTGGATTAAAAGGCAGGATCTTTCTGCTTGTTGTCTCCAAAAAATGCCCCTTTCCATAAAAGATAGACACCTCCTTAGGTGAAGAATGAAAAACAGTATTTCAAGCAAATG
>PVHP010018501.1:0-33066 GCA_004024765.1 Zapus hudsonius | reverse complement strand
GGGTGGAAGGTTATTTGGGCTCCTAATTTAGTCAATAGGTCTCGACCCATCAAATGTGATGGGCAGCTGGGTATCACCAGAAATGAATGCTGCACTTGTCCTTTTCCTAGGTTCATAGTTCTTTGCATTGTCCAAGGGTGGTAACTAGCCCCATTTGCTCCTCGAACAAGAGACCTTTTATTTGAGAGTGGACCTAGTGGTTTTTGAAGGGCAGAGTAAACCGCACCCATGTCCACTTCAAAGTCTACAGGAGTCCCCTCCACCTCAAATTTTACCCTGAGCTCGGGGAGGGTTTCCGAGCCCCATCTCCTCTAGTCATCATTCAGGGCTAGCACAGTAGGCTTTGCTCGATTTCTCTTCTTGGGGCATTCTTTTGCCCAATACCCTTTTTCTTTACAATAGGCACATTGATCAGGATCGAGAACCGGTTTGCGAGGGCCCAGGTCATTAGCCTTTCTATTCTTCCCTAAGTATTTCCCTCTCGGGGGTGGGGGGTTAGGACTCTCTACCACTGTGGCCAGGATTTTTGTTAAAGCTTTGTCACATTTCAAATCTCTGCGACTTTCCCTCTCTTCCCTCTCTTTTCCTTTTCTTATTTCTTTCTCCTCCTCTGTCATTCTCTAATAATATACCTTCTCTGCTTCTCTCACTAAATCCCTCAAGGACATATCCTGAATCCCGTCTAGGTGCTGTAACTTGCACCTAATATCTGAGGCCAACTGCCCTATGAAGGCCATTGCTACCGATGCCTTCTGTTCTTCTGACTGTGGGTCAAAAGGAGTGTATCTCCGATATGCTTTCATGAGCCTCTTAAAGAAGACTGAAGGGGATTCAGTAGGTCCCTGTATAATTTCTGTTACCTTGGCCAAATTAGTGGGCCTTCGAGCAGCCGCACGGAGACCTGCCAATAGAGCTTGGTGATAGACGGACAGATGCCCCCTACCTTCGGGTGTGTTAGGTTCCCAATTCGGCCGGGTCAAGGGGAATTGAATATCAATGATGTTCTGGAGTTGAGTCGGTCGCCCATCTTGGCTGAGAATATTCTTCCTGGCCTCTATGAGCACCTGATTGCTTTCTTCAGTAGTAAAAAGGGTTCCCAACAATTTCTGGCAATCATCCCAAGTAGGCTGGTGAGAAAACATGAGAGATTTTATTAAATTAGTCAGGCAGGTTGGGTCATCCGAGAAAGGGGGGTTATTATTTTTCCAGTTGTACAGATCAGAGGAAGAGAATGGCCAATACTGGAGAGGCTGCAATCCTTGGCCGTCATCGATCACAGGTCCATATGGTCGCAGGGGCAATGTGACAGCAACCCCAGAAGAATCTACAGGGCTCTGTGCTCTGCGACTCTGGGTGCCCAGGGCCGGTCCTTGGGCCTGGGGTAGAGCCTCTTGGTGAGACATGGGAACGGGGTCTGGACCCATGGCTGCAGGGGGCTGCAGAGCTGGACCAGCTGCAGGGACCTGGGGATAAGGAGGGGGGTTGAGTAGGAGAATGAGATCTGTCTGAGATTCAGGTAGAATAGGGGTGGTTTTTTCCGGGAGAAAGGGAGCAGAAGGGTCTGAGTTATTGGGGTCTGGCATCTTGAGAGGAAGCATAGTGGCTGGGATTGGACGAGGACCTAAGTTTAGGTCTGGGGGTAGGAAAGGCCTTACCCAGGGTGGGGGATTCTCATAGATATCTTGCCACACCAATATATATGGCTGCTGATCTGGATGGCCGAGTTGCCCAGGTTGAAACAATTTGTCCTTAACCTTCCTAATGAGAGTCAGGTGAAACGATCCTTCAGGTGGCCAGTTCACTCCCAGGGTTGGCCATTTGGCTGAACAGAAAGTTTGCCTCTTCTCTTTCTTAATAATGAGAGAAAGATTATGAGCGTGGCTCCTAACCTCAGACCAATGGCCCAAGGTCAAGGTCAATGGAGTGGACATAGACTGTCCCCTTTCAGACAAAAATATGACAAGGAACACACAAAACGAAAAACAAATTACAAGACTTACTGACAAATAGGTACCTTTCTTAGTCTGCCATAAACACTTCAGTGACGAGGATAGTGGTCTTTCTCTCACCTTTTCTGATCCTAGAAATGTGACAGTCTCCTAATGTCCCAGATAAGTGGCATCCAACAGACGCCACCAGTCTTCTTGTCTTGCTCCTGGAGCGTCCTCCAGGGCTGTGACCTGTGGCTCTCAGGCACTTCTACCAGCCACGGCCGGTGGAGGCTCACGCTCCACAGCTGACAGTCACACAAAAATAAAACCAGAAAACCAGAAACCACGACGGTGGAGGCTCACGCCTCACAGCCGATAAACACCAGAAAACCAGAAACCAGAAACTATGCTGGCGGAGGCTCACGCCCCACAGCCAGACACCAGAAAACCAGAAACTATGCTGGCGGAGGCTCACGCCCCACAGCCATACACCAGAAAACCAGAAACTATGCTGGTGGAGGCTCACGCCCCAAAGCCAGACACCAGAAAACAGAAACTTATGCTGGTGGAGGCTCACGTCCCACAGCCAGACACCAGAAAACAGAAACTTATGCGATTGCAAGCAGAGTAAAAAACAAAAGACACCAGGCAGAAAAATCAAACTTACCCAAGGAGGGTCACGGTTGAGCCTCAGTTGGTAAGGAGGTTCACCCAGGATCTCGGTGGAACCTCCAAGATGTTAGACCCCAAACCAAAAGAAGACCCTCACGACGATCTCCCATGCAACTGCAAAGGGTTTTATTAAAAAGAACCAAGCATGCTGGGGCTCAATGCGTGTTCTTGAGCAGAACAGAGGCAAAGAGCTCTAAATAGAGTTAAGCAAGGCTTTTAAACAGTGGAACAAACAAGTCTTATCAGGAAGTTACAGGTGAGTATGCATTTGCACATTCTTTTGTAATCAGTCAGGCCATTCTTAGCTTTTACCAAGGATGCAAGATTACGGGAATCAGACACAAGGTTACAGGAACTGGGGGCTGGGTTTACAGGAAAGGGTGAGGGGAGGAAACTTAAGCTAACATTTTTGGGAAGAACTGTTAACTCTTTCTCTACTAGGGTCTTTTAATTTCATTCTAACAGAACAAGGGACCCACAGCCACAGCCATGGAATCAACACAGGAAAAGCCAGTGAGACAGAAACCAATGATTTTTGACACAAAGACCCCTAAGCTCACAACATTAAAGCAGCCTTAATACTCATCCATCACAACTCAGGGAACTGAGCAGAAGAGGGGCGAAAGATTGTGAGAGCCGTGGTGGGAGAGACTATCCAGAGGCATGGCACTCCTCAGTAACAACATACTAGGGCCAGGAGAACCTGGCTGAATACTAGCCTATCCATGGTCCCCTGTCACAAGGACTGATCCAGACAACCCATGGAGGAGGATATCCAGCTGATTGGGGATGGGGGAGGGGGCATCGGGGAATTGGGGATAACAACTCACTGTTTGCCCATTAAATAATGTAACTCATTATCGACAATAAAAAAAAAGAAAGTGTCTTGCTTTCGCATCACCATAAAGTTAAAAAAACTATAAGTCAAATTATTGTAAATCAGGAACAATCTTTACTAGTACTAGTAAGACAAGTATTAATAGAGTTTTACAATACATAAAAATGGCTCCTGCTTGTACAATTCATAACCCCTCCCCATCCCATGGACCATTCAAGCAATCCCACTGAGGAGGGCCCTCAGTGATCTGGGGGCAGGGAGGAAGGAAATTGGGGCAGCAACACAAGACTTGTTCATACAGTGTTTCTAATTATTAAAAATAAATAAATTTCAAAAATAGAGTTTTACAAATATTGGGATTTCTGTTATTAAGGAAATATGAAAGCATTACTAAATTATAATTGGGTTAACTACTGTTCAATGTAATTGGTCCTAATATTAGTGAATGATGAATATTTATAAGGGTTCTGGAAGCAATAAACACTCAGTAAAACAACCTCGTAATATTTTAACATTTTATTTGATGTATAGCTTATATTTGTTACAAATAAATATTTTTCCATACCCATTTCCAAGAATTCTGAGACGATATGTCCACAAGTACATCTCCTCTAAAAGAAAAGGTAAAAATCATGTGCATTTTCATTTTATTTAAGTAGTAAAAGCAAAAACAGTTTTATAATTCTTCATTACATTCTAAAATGTAAATCCTGGCAGCACCAGGATTTTTCTCTTTGTGCAAATAAAATAATATAATGGTAGTCTTTTACACAGTGAAAGTAGTACTAAGTTCAAGACACATGTCCAGTCTGGAGGTTGAAGATAAAAACAGACAAATTTATCTGCAGCCATAAAGAAGAGTGAAATTCCATTATTTGCACCCCCAAAAGAATGGAACTAGAGGCCATTATGTTAAGTGAAATAAGCCAGACACCAGAAAGACAAGTACCACATTGTGGTGGCTTGGATGTAAAATGTTCCACCATACAATCACATGCTTGAATACTTAATCTCAAAATGGTGGCATTGTTCTGTAAGATTGTGGAACCTTTAGAAGACTAGAGCCTTTTTGGAGGCAATGTGTCACTGATGGCAGACTTGCTCTCTCTAAATCCTCCCTAAGGATGTGACAATGTGATGCCAGCTTTCTGCTTCTGCCATGCATTCCCAGCCATGATAGAACTTACACTTGAAACTATAAAATGAAATAAATGCTTTCCTTGCATAAACTACTTCTGGTCAGGTATTTTGTCCCAGCAATAAGAAGGTAACTAATACAACATGATCGCTCTCATATTTAGAAACTAAAAATATTTACTAGAGTTGGGGGAGTGAGTAAAGGGAGGTTGAATTTTTCTTTTGTAGAGCTGGGTGTTCAATGGAGGGTCTCTTAAAAGCTAAGCAAATACTCTACCACTGAGCCATACCCCTAGCTTAGATGGCTGAACTTGATCAATGCACATTGTAAGTATCTGTTGAAATACCACATTGGATCCCAGTAATATGTAAAAGTAATCCATATTAGTAATAATGTTTTAAAACTGTGAGTTATTAGTGCTAGGCAATGGATTAGATTCAGATTCAACTTTTACTTTTGGCATTGATACTTAATTAGAGGTACCATATGCTTCCTACTGAACCCATATTAGGAGGTACATAACATGCATCTATCTGACCTATACTCTGTAATGCTAAAGTTGAACAATGGGTTTAGATGGTAAAATTTCCCACATAATTTTATCTATGTTTAAAATTCATTAAATGAGAATTATCCTAGGTTAGTGGTTTGCAATTAGAGGAGATTTTGTCCCTCTAGGGAAATTTAACAATGTCTGAAGACATCTTACTCCTAATCATCATATAAAATCTATTTAGGGCTGGAAAGATGACTCAGTGGTTAAAGGTTCTTGCTTACAAAGTAGGATGGCCATCATTTAATTCTCCAGTACCCATGTAAAAAGTGGTGCATGCATCTGGAGTTTGTTTGCATCAGTGGGAGACCTTGGCACGCCCATACAAACAGTCTCCCTCCCTCCCTCCCCCCCTCTCCTTGTGAATATAAATAAAATATAAAAATTTTTATCTGCTAGTCTGAGGGCAATCCAATAAATTCTACCCTACCCCCTCTTCAGACCTGAAAGAAACATTAAAGACAAGCATAAGAAGTCAGATTCCACACTTGGTAAAGCTGTAGACACTGCTCTTCATTATGCTTCAGGTTAAGCTCGGATTTAGGGTAAAGCTATACCTCACAAAGCCAACCTCTAGCACTAGACACAAATTTGGGAATTTCAGTATTTTCTTTCTTTTAAAAAATCGTGATTAAAAAATTATTTGTATGTGTTTTGTGTGTGGACCCATCCCCAGAGTCTTGCCATTGCAAATGAACTCCAGATGCATATGCCACTTTTTGCATCTGGCTTTTCATGGGTACTGGGGAATTGAACCCAGGCTGGCAGGCTTTGTAAGTAAGTGCCTTTAATAACTGAGCCATTTCCCCAGCCCAATTCCAGTGTTTTCCAAAATGCAAAGTCAAAATATGTGGTTGGTCAGATGTTATACACACATGTAGGAGGCTTATCATAGACTATGCAATGCACACAGGGCCAGAATGAAACATGTAAAGCAAATGAGGCTTCATCCTGAAAGATGAAATTTAGAGTTTTAGAGGACAGAGCAAAACTAGAAACAGACTAGTAGGAGGCAATATGAGGCAAAAACTGAGGTAATGACTGCTGACATTTATAATCTTCATTATTTCCACCATCCCCACATGTATGTGAACTCTTTGAGTCATTACAGCCTTTCATATAAACATGGGCCTGGACTATTGGAATCACATGCATGAAGGCTACCTGGAACATGTAGGTTACCAGTGCTGGAAGGATGGCCTGAGTACCTCCATTTTCTAGCTTTCTCACATCTCCAGGCCCATTCATCGCCTAGAATCCTATGGTGGATTCTGATGACTTCATTTCTCAGTTCCTTGATTGCTGGGATGGCTGTGGGAGTGCAGAATACATACCCTTGTCTTGCTGCAATGGAAGCAGGAGCTGCTGAGCTAACCCTTGGTTGTCATGAATGGGCCCATGGGTTAGCTATTCCTGAGACTAGGGCATTTTGTTATGGTCCAGATAGGATAGGAGAAACCCAGATCCCAGTTTCAGGGGCCTTTTTGTGTGTGGATTTGCTCTTTCCCCTTTCTTTAGCCTAGGTGAGATCTGTCAACCACTAGAGAGACATCAAGGGCCTGGAAAAAGTAGGTATCTGACGTCTCATTATTGAAATTGAGAATAATCTGAATAGGAAGAAGAGAAAATATTCTTAGAAAAATTCAGGGTACTTAAATTTTAAATGATTTTTAAAGTGTGGAAAGCCAAGCCCAGGGCCTACTGTACACTTGTTAAGCACTCTACCACTGAGCAATATACCCAGATCTTTATATGATTTTGTACCTGTTTTCCTGAGAATAGTGACAGTAATATTAGTACTGACTTTATCATGTCTTACAAGATGTAAATAACTTAGTAGATTATCAATAAACCAATCAAACAATAAAAATAGGATGATGAACTGAGACTTGTCTAGGGGTGATGTAGAATGCCTATGATCACTTAGGAATGGTATACAGCTACAAATAACTGAGATCCAAATAATAAAGACTCAAAAGAATAATATTTTATTATATGATATTATCCACTGCAACACACACCAGTATTTATGTACTCACCAAGAAAGAAAACAAAATGTGCCAGACATGATCATAAACTGTCATTAAAGATTTTAGCAATGTTGAAACATGAAGAGATGAACATTTTAGAGTTGATAAAATCAGTGTTTTTTTCTCATGTTAGAAAAAGGCCCAGAGGTGATTCATGTTTTGGTCTTTTCACTGTGACTGGTTGAAAGGTGGCTACTCAGCTATAGTCATTAAATATTTATTTCCAGGAGAAAGAAAAAGGAAGAGGGGAAAATGCCTTTTAGTCTTCCATATTAATTTAAGGATAACTCTGTTAAAATCTCCCCTAAAGTACTCATTGGAATTTTTATTGACACTTCATTGGATGTGTAGAGCAACTTGGAGAGAATTTCTATATATTATAGTCTCATTTACATTTCATAAAAGGGGATGTGTGTATAAAATACTCTTGTATTTGCATAGAAGATGTCTCACAGATTTCAGAAGAATAAAACTGGGTGTGGTGGGAGAGAGGGTGCTTTTACTTTTCACACCATACCTCTTCAATACTTTAAAATGACACACACACATTATATATATCTTTTATAACAATAAATACAATGCAACAACTTTCAAAGTGAAGAAGCCCAGGGTATGGGAGATTGAAGGGAATAAATTTCTATATCTTTAAATTTTGTGTGTGCTGTTTTAAAATTGATCTGTCAGAGAACACACATGTGGTGAAGGAATCAAGCTGGCTCTCTATTTCCATCTCCCCTTCTGTTCCTTTTTTTGCACTTACAAAAGAAAAGTCTATATTTTACCCATCCTGAATTTTATCAGCATGCATTACCTGCAATGTAAAATCCTCAGGGTGCCAGAGACAATTCCTAACACTGCTGTCAATGGTGAACAAACAAATTGCTCTAACAATGAGTGGGGATCAAATCCTTTTTCACCCTGGATGGTTTCTAATTGTTTGCTTCCAATAAAATTGAAGGAAATCCTAGCAGAGTCATCAGCTGATAAATCATGAGAAAGAATTTTAAAGCTAAATCACTGTGTGACTGTTCCCATCATATATTTCCGAAGGAATTCAAAGAATTGAGCGATGGTGCTGAAAGAAATTGCTCATTCCCCTTTAATACAAGGAAGGAGTATTGTGATATTTAACAAAGAGAATTATACTTAATTCTTAATCTTAATTTATACTTAATTCTGTCTCATTTTAGCAATAAACATATTTATCGTTATATCCACAATTTTTTCCAAAAAACTCTATCACATCTTACCTATTTTCAATAATATTGTTTATGTTTAATGATGATCAAAAATTGTAACATACATGTATTTATAGTGTTTTGATTCATCAAAATCTAATACAAATTTTCATGATAATTCAATCAAGAACAAAATTTTATTTATTTCTAATTATTTTATTTGTGAGCTAAGTGAAATATAGAGAATGGGTGCACCAGGGCTTCTTGCCACTGTAAATGAACTCCATATACATGGGCCACTTTGTGCATCTAGCTTTACATGGATACTGGGGAATAAAACCCAGACTAGCAGGTTTTGTAAGCAAACACCTTTAACTGCTGAGCCATCTCTCCAGCCCTAGAACAAAATTGTAAATAACATTTAGACTCTTATGATCACAAGAACATTCTCTTTAAAGAGAATTTAACAGCAAAATACATGTATTCTTTTGGTGCAGGGTAATAGAATAGGTAGCCTTCCTGTAAAACTGTTTCAGGTGCAAAAAATATATGCTATTTGGACAAAAAATTGTTGGAAAAAACACAATGGAAGGGAGAAAAGGAAAAATGTACAACTTATAACTATTAAAAAGCTCTGTTATGACTTTCTTTAAACAGATGATGGTGGTTTTCAAGCTACTAAGGTATTCAAGTTTCACTGGATTCATGACACTGATGCAACAGTTTTATTTTTGAAGGTTAACACTTGAAATTACAGAAATTACATGTTTTCAGTCAAAATGACATTTATGATGCAAAATTTTAGATGGCAACCAAAAAATACATGGAGCACAACATTTGTGGAAATATTTTTAGAGAACATTTTGATTTAAACCAAGTTTTATATAAACATGCAAAAATACAAGGAATTGTCATTTACTGTCTTGCCACTGTGTAGTTAGAGACATCACCCAGGGAGGCTTAAAGGACTGTGAGGAAGAGCTGTTTTTCCTGAGGTCAGCCTCTTCTGTCAATGTTTGTGAGGCATAGACCGTGACTTTTGGCCAGTACTAAATACAGACCCATATAAGCACTAAGCATGGAGATTACAGTGGCATGTGGTTCAGAGCAAAACAACAATGAATATATGAAAGAAACAGCTAAATTGTGAGGTTTTTTCCCATAGGAAACAACTTTAAAAACTTTTAAAAGGCCAAACTGTTTTTGGTATATTTAATTTTTTGTATTTGCTGCCTCTTTTCTGCTAGTGAGCTAGATACTTCCTTAGTGTTGGTGTGACTTTCAGGGAAGACAGTTCTAATTCCAAGCCCAGGGTGAGAGTCTTTGGTTCTGTGGTATACCCAGCACACCCCAGCTCCTAGGCCAATACCTTTCTGTGAGTGGGTGCTGAATAAATAAATGACTGCTGAGTGAAGGTTGGTAGAGCCCTCCAGTTTCAAAATTTGATGGCCTGAGCAGAGTCCTGGCTGGCCTGTGTGCTTCTGCAGAAAGTTGGTCAGTCGGACAGCCAGGTTAATTTAGCTATTATTCAATGGTCAACACTCCCAGTACACAGGGACCTTAGGTTTCTCTGTTGTCTGCAAGTCTGTGAAGACGTGATGAGGGTACTCCCCTGCTCCTTCCTCTCCTGTTCCATGTACTCAGTCACTTTTAGAAGCAGCGGTGTTCCTTCAGTGGGCATGCTAGCTGCATTTCCTCTAGTTACAGGCCACGGAGGGCAGGCATTTATTGGAACATGCTGGGGTACTTCAAGGAATTGAAAAGAGATGTCTTGGGAAGGGCTGGCACCCAGGAAGCCTTCTTAATGGCTTCACATTCATCATTCTTCCTGTGGCTACACTCACAGGGTCTGTCCTACCTCCTCCCTGAGGATGGGTCAAGTGTAGGGTGATTTCCAGTGCTGACCAGGGAAAACTTTGCTGTGCTTTGAAGGCAGCACAGTCCCTGAAGCTGGGAGTTTGCACCAGAGCACAACCAGTTGCCACCAGGGCTTAGCCATCACACCCTTCTTAGATCACTCTTTCCCTTTGATCACACATGCTGCCATCTGTTTTGGGTTGCTCTCCATGCTCAAAACTTGCACTGCTTCTGGGTTCATCCCTCCTGGGCTCCATGGTGCTATTGACCTCGACCAGCAGCCCCAGGGATGATGCCCAACTTCTCCTTCCACTCTGGTAGCTCCACAGATGTGCCTGGCATTTCCACCTGCTGTCCACTCCCAGACTTTGCTAGAGCTTAAGGGTCTTGACTGGGACCTAGAGTTTGGGCTCCTCTCTCACTCAACCTAGGAAAGGTGCCACCTGTAGGGGTGGCTTTGTTGTGTCCTGTTCCTCTTGATAACCTTGGAAAGGAACACTGGGTTCTGCCCCCAAGCTGCTCAGCGTCTGCTGGACCAGAAGGCCAGCTGCCAAACCCTCAAGTCATGCTGCGGCCTTGAGAGCCTGCGGAGGAGGCTAGGAGACAGCCCAGAGCGCTGATAGGGTGGGCAAGGGTGCCACGCGCGCTGCTTCAGTTTGCGCGACCTTGGCAATATCGCCCCGCAGATCTGGGGTCCAGGTCCGCTCCCCCGTGGGATTAGATCCTTCGCGAGAGGACTGGGGCAGGGTGGGATACCGGAGACAGTCTGGGGACTGGTTCAACCGCCGTGATGAAGGCTGTCAGGATTTCTGCCTGCGCACCCCACAATCCCCCCAGGTGAGCGGTCGTTTCACAGTCTCAGAAACGCTTCTGGACTTGGCAGCCGTAAAGACCCCTGCCCCGCTAGGCGAAGGGAAGTGTGCATAGATTAGGGACGGAGGAGGAGAGGGGAGGAGACGACCAAGGGGGTCAGCGCTGCCATTGGAGCTGCGAGCTGGAAGCGTCTTAGAGAGACTGCGCGGACCCCGCCCCCCTTCCCGCCAGCCTCAATGAATTAGAGCTGTGTTTCCCCAACTTGCCTGATCACAAGCAGCCTCTCGGGCCTTAGTTACAGATCCGGGTTCCGGACTAACTCCCTTCCAGAGTCTGGTTCAGGAGTCCTGCGGGCGGAGCCGAGGAATCTGGAATTTTAACACGCTCCCCACGTGATGGTCGTGAACCGGCAAGTTTGGGAAATACTGAATTAAAGGAAACCGGGCCTGGCTGCCGGAGCGGCCTCTGCTAGGGGGCTTAGGCGGGAGCATTCCCGGGGGCGTCGCCTGCTTCCGCTGTCCCCTAGTTCAGCGAAAGTCGCGTTGGGGTCCGACTGCCACAGCCACCGCGCTCCCTCAGGCCGGGCGGGGGACACCCCAGGCCTGCGTGGCCACCGCGCTCCCTCAGGCCGGGCGGGGGACACCCCAGGCCTGCGTGGCCACCGCGCTGCCACGCCCAGCGGCAGCCCGAGCCCCGCGAGTAGGGGGAGGAGCCGCCGCCAGTGGAGGCGGAGGAGGCTCGAGGAGGCGGAGACCGCGGAGAGGAAGGTGGAGGGGAAGGTGGAGGCGGCCGGGAAGGTGGACGCCACCGCCACTGCCACTGCCACCGCCACCACCACCGAGAAGGTGGAGACGGCGGAGAAGGTGGACGCCGCAGGGAAGGTGGAGACGGCGGAGGACTCCGGCCGCCGGGCTGAGCTCAAGCTGGAGTCCGAACCCGAGCCGGTCCGCGAGGCGGAGCAGGCGCCGAAGGGGGAGCTGAAGCAGGACCTGAAGGATGAGAAGCCAGCGCGGAGCGGCGGCGGCAGCGGCGACGAGGTTCCTCCCCCCACCCTTCCCTCTGATCCGCCGCGGCCCCCGGATCCCTCTCCGCGACGCAGTCGTGCCTCACGCCGCCGACCCCGGCCCCGACCCCAGACCAGGCTTCGTACCCCTCCGCAGCCTAGGCCACGGCCCCCACCCCGGCCCCGGCCCCGGCCCCGGCGCGGCCCTGGGGGAGGATGCCTGGAAGTGGATGTCGCTGTGGGGCCACCAGGTTGTTCCCACGTGAACAGCTTTAAGGTGAGAGAGAACTGGAGGCAGGAACTGCGGGTCATCTACCAGTGCTTCGTGTGGTGTGGAACCCCAGAGACCAGGAAAAGCAAGGCAAAGTCGTGCATCTGCCATGTGTGTAGCACCCATTTAAACAGACTCCACTCTTGTCTTTCCTGTGTCTTCTTTGGCTGCTTCACAGAGAAACACATCCATGAGCACGCCGAGACAAAACAACACAACTTAGCGGTAGATCTTTATTACGGAGGTATATACTGCTTCATGTGTAAGGACTATGTGTATGACAAAGATATTGAGCAAATTGCCAAAGAAGAGCAAGGGGAAGCCTTGAAATTACAAGCTTCCACCTCAGAGGTTTCTCACCAGCAGTGCTCAGTGCCAGGCCTTGGTGAGAAATATCCAAGCTGGGAAACCACCAAACCTGAGTTAGAACAGCTGGGGCACAACCCACGGAGAAGAAGAATTGCCTCCAGCTTTACCATCGGCTTAAGAGGACTAATTAACCTTGGCAATACGTGCTTTATGAACTGTATTGTCCAGGCCCTGACCCACACTCCAATACTGAGAGATTTCTTTCTCTCTGACAGACACCTGTGTGAAATGCCCAGCCCTGAGTTGTGCCTGGTCTGTGAGATGTCTTCACTCTTTCGGGAGTTGTATTCTGGAAACCCATCTCCTCATGTCCCCTATAAGTTACTGCACCTGGTGTGGATCCATGCTCGTCATTTAGCAGGGTACAGGCAACAGGATGCCCACGAGTTCCTCATTGCAGCGCTTGATGTCCTGCACAGGCACTGCAAAGGTGATGATGTTGGCAAAGCGGCCAGCAATCCCAATCACTGTAATTGCATCATAGACCAAATCTTCACGGGTGGCCTGCAGTCTGATGTCACCTGTCAAGCCTGCCATGGTGTCTCCACCACCATAGACCCATGCTGGGACATCAGTTTGGACGTGCCTGGCTCTTGCACCTCCTTTTGGCCCATGAGTCCAGGGAGGGAGAGCAGTGTGAACGGGGAAAGCCATATTCCAGGCATCACCACCCTCACGGACTGTTTGCAAAGGTTTACAAGGCCAGAGCACTTAGGAAGCAGTGCCAAAATCAAATGTGGTAGTTGCCAAAGCTACCAAGAATCTACCAAACAGCTCACCATGAAGAAGTTACCAGTTGTTGCCTGTTTTCATTTCAAAAGGTTTGAACACTCAGCCAAACAGAGGCGCAAGATCACTACGTACATTTCCTTTCCTCTGGAGCTGGATATGACACCGTTTATGGCCTCAAGTAAAGAAAGCAGAATGAATGGACAGTTGCAGCTGCCAACCAATAGTGGAAACAATGAGAATAAGTATTCCTTGTTTGCTGTGGTTAATCACCAAGGAACTTTGGAGAGTGGCCACTACACCAGCTTCATCCGGCACCACAGGGACCAGTGGTTCAAGTGTGATGATGCTGTCATCACCAAGGCCAGTATTAAGGATGTACTGGACAGTGAAGGGTACTTACTCTTCTATCACAAACAGGTCCTGGAACATGAGTCAGAAAAGATGAAAGAAATGAACACGCAAGCCTACTAAAGCAACACACAGACCTACCTGTTAACGGAAGATGATGACACCTGTACTACAACTGGCATCAAGATTTAGATGACCTACTTGACCATGGCCTATGGGCCTGACAGAGTAAGAATTGAACAGTACCCAGTGTCCAAAAGGTCCTGATTGGAAGAGAAATAGAAGGGGAGGGAGAAGAGGCTCTAGTCTAAGCAGTCACTTGAATGAAATTAAATGGCAGGAATGTTCTGGGTGGGGAAAGCAGAAGCAGAGAAATCGTGACACTGGTTCATATCCTATATTCCTCCAAAAGGTTGTGTGGGAAGGTGTGGGGGGGTGGTGTGTGTGTGGGGGGTGTGCCCTTGTAACCATAAAACATCTTTATCCATGGGTGTTTCAGCTTCAATTGACCAATCGCATAACAGTTATACGTTTGGAGGGATAAAAGGAAAAGTTTATTAAAATGTAGCCCATTATGTACATGGGTATGAAAAGCAGAAAAACGGAGGAGGAAGGGATATCTCATTGACAAACACCATTGCCAGTTTCTTTGTATTCGTGATTTTTGTGCTATTAAATACAGTGTTTAAAAGAGAAAAATCCACATGGGCTAGTCAAAGGAAAAGAAACGAGGAGGTTTGTATAAGGGGAGCAGCTGCTCCAAAAGTATAGAAGACAAAAAATGCTGTAAGATAAGCAATCAACACAGACAGGCCTCAGCTGACCTTGTAGTGTGTGTGTGTTAAAAAAAAAAGCTGTATGATATACTTGAGCAAATCAATGAACCTCTTTGCGATTGTTTTTTCATCTGTAAAAGTAAAACACAGATAATTCCTACCTTAAAGGGTGTTGTTAAAGATTAAATGATATAAAATGTGTCAAAGTATAAAGTAAAAGATTTGGAAATTTGTAGGGATTCAGTAAACGTTTGTTGGATCCAAATCTGGAACTTCTTTGGACTGGGCTCTGAATGCATCAGAGGTGAATATCAGCCCCACCTGAGACCCATGGACAGAAAAGACACATTGTGTCACTTGCGGTCACATATACACTCAATCTTAAGAACTCTCTCCCCAACAATGTCTACTTGGAGCCCCAAGGTAGTAGAGTCTGGTATTTTTCCACTGTTCAGGGGCTCACAGTCATTTTCACACCTTGGATTGGGGGGTGGGGAGCCACAACTTTCCCCAAAAGACTATTATTCTGTCCATTGGGAAGGGAGTCACATCCCAGTGATGGGATTCTCATGGTTAATATGCTGCCAGGCTTACACAAGAATATTGGGTATTTTTTTTTCTTCCTGAAAGAATTATGGGTATAGCTACCACATTTCTTACAGGGAGAGATCAGGAGAAAAGACTCAAAAACTCACTTGTCCATCCGCCTAGAGATGTTGCCAGAAGAGCTCAGTGGCCCTTCCCTGATCCTGATGGTGAGCAGAGCTGCTTGCAGAGAGCTAAGCTCTAACAGATAAGCCCAGGATGGAGTAAGCACCATAGATCTCCCTCCTCAGCATACAGTACAATGGTAACTGCTGCCTAGAAATTCCTGGGAGGGGGGGCTGAACATGGGTCAAGTACACAGAGCTTGAATTCACTATCCCCAATAAAGACTAGACTTCCAGAGCCTCCCCGGTCTACTCCTTGACCATCTTATTTGGAAAATATTTATGTGGTAATGAGTATACACTCTACTCATAGGTCTTTTTTTAAATGTTGGAGATTGAACTGGGTCTCATATGCTAGGCAGGTACTCTTAACAGTCCCTACAAGGCCTTCTAAAAACAGGTGTTGTCCCTTCTATTGTGCAACACACTACATCCTCAGCAGCCCCAGCACAGTTCCCCACACATAGTAAGTAGGCACTTAAAACATTTGCCAGATGAATGGATGGATGGATGGATGAAACATTCTCCCTCCTTTCATAGCCCAAATATCTTCAGCACCCAGAACCTATAATCCTCATTAGAGAATATTTTGCTGTCATTTTGTGTCTTGTAGGGTGGGGAAGATCAAGAAATGGTTGGTGTTAGGTGACACTTGGCAAGGTGTCTAGCTGATTTTCGGGATGTGATTGGTAGCCCTACCTGGAAGACACAGCTGTGTCCTTTCTGCCACGGGAAGAATTCAGTCAGGCATGTGCCAGCAGATTCTGACTGCTTCCATGGAAACTGTCCTTTAAACATTTTTTAATGTTTTTACTTGGAATCAATTTTAAACTTACAGAAATGGCACAACATAAAAATAACAAAATATCCATTTATCCTTTCCCTATATTTACCTTACCTGCTCTTAACATTTTGCCCAATTTTCTTTGTCATTCTCACATGTGCACTCGTGTGTGTGTGTGTGTGTGTGTGTGTGTGTGTGTGTGTGTGTTTCTGTGGATAAATGCATCGGGGCCCTTCATATTGTAACACTTACTTTGATGGGCATTTCCTAGGAATAAGCATATTGCCTGCATCACCACGGGATAGTTTCAGAAAAAATCAACATTAATACAATGTTTTCATGTCTCTGACATTCATACTCCATTTTTTTCTGTTGAACTACAATGCCCTTTCATAGCCTTCCACCTTGTATTATAGGATATGGTAAAGGGTGAGATATTAAATTTGTTGTGTCTCTATAGCCTCCTTCAATCAGGAACATTTTCATGACTTATTTCCCTTGTATGACATTTACATTTTAATGTAACATTCTTTATTTTTGAATTTTTCTGCTACAGAGGCGGTCTTTTAAATGCCCAGGAATAGTTTTAAGAGATGACTGAAGCTGACCCTGCTGGTTGAAGGCACAGACCACCAGAGGGAGCAACTGTGCCTGGTATTTCCTGATTGGACCTCACACCTATATACTGAAAACAACATTGTCCCTCAGCATTAGGGGAGCTATCCCACCCCGAAACCTGGTTTTATGCCCCTCCTTGTCACATACCCCTAAATTGAGCTATGAAATACAACAGTAACCTAGGGCATGCTTTCAGATTATGCCGCTTTGGGACCTGGGGGATGATCTATTCTGTGTTAACCTTGGGCCCAAACTGAGATTCAGGCATGAGCATGTCTGATGTACAACTGGGCATCTTCACAGTTGAGGACTTTAAGGGGATCAGGAAGCAGGACCCTGGTACTTTCACTACTGTTCCCATGGTGAGCACAGGCAGCAATAGTGATATTGGATGGGGGAAGGAGGGAAGGGACAGCCACACCTTATGTATTTTTATGCCCAGAGTACACAAAGTGAGGCCTGGAATAAAAAAAATATGAAAGATGGGGAAAACATGTTTAGTTTTGTAAACTTTCAGACTCCATTGGATTATTTTCCCTGGGCTGGAGTTCCTATGTAACAGACAGGGGCAAACACTAGTGAAATATAAGCCAATTATGTGACTGTGGCAGGACAGAAAAACAGTTTATATGTAATTTATGATCTGTTTCCAAAAGGCCATAGGTAAAAAAAAAAAGACTGCTCTCAACAAGAGGATTTCATCACCCATACAGCTCAGAACAAGGGACCTAACAAGTCCTGCTCTGTCACCTATTACACATCCTTCCTGTAGTTTTTTTTAACCTAATCTGGATGGAGAGCTAGGGCCCTGAGGCTTCCAATTTGCTAGAATTTACTGAAACTGACTAGCCTGTAGGCCACATTGGTAACTGCCTCATTTCTCCATTCTCCGTGAATGCTGACCAAGGATGGCATCAACCAAAAGGTCTTTCCACTTAGAAAACACAGCGGCCTTCAAACACCTCATGCCATCATATTGCTGTGGAGCAAATGCTAGGAGCACATATGTTTCATGCCAAGAAGTGAAGGGCTCAAGTCCTTTCAAAGGAGTCACATAATAGGGTGTCATTACACACTTACTGTTCCCTGAAGGTGGCCCACACGATCTAAAGTATTTACATTGGGCAGGAGAGATGGCTCAGAAGTTGAGGTGCTTTCCTGCACAGCCTAATGACCCAGGTTTGATTCTCCAGTGCCTATGCGGAGCCAGATGCACAAAGTGGCACATGCATCTGGAGTTCATTTGTACTGGCTGAAGGCCCTGGCACTCCCATTCTCTCTGTATGTCTCTCTTCTGTCTGTCTGTCTGTCTGTCTGTCTGTCTGTCTCCCTCTCTCTCTCTCTCTCTCTCTGTTTGTGAATAAAAAGAAAAAGAAAACATTTTCATTGAAGTATAATAAACAAATGGAAGCTAGGTGTTGTTGTACATGCCATTAATCCCAGCACTTGGGAGGCAGAGGTAAGAGGATCGCTGTGAGTTCCAGGCCAGCTTGGGACTAAAGAGAGTGTTCCAGGACAGCCTGAGTTAGAGTGAGATCCTATCTCGGAAAAAAATGTCCATATGATTTAGACCTTCATGAATTTCTACAATATGAATACATCCCTGTAAGCAGCATCAGTATGAATAATCAAGACATCACTGACTCAGAGGCACCTGTCCTGACTTTTCACTGTAAGTTAGTGCTGGGAAATTGGTCAGTGTACTCTCTTTCATGCATGGCTTCTTTTGCTCAGTATAATTTTATGTGTATAGAACCTCAAGTCATTTTGTCAGGAAAAGCTGGGAGGAATCTTGTCATTTCCTTCTAGTGATATAGAAATCTCCACTTTTCCCAATGATTTCTGATATATTGAACCAATTCTAAAGGACCTAGGCCATTGTGAAATTGGTCTTCAGCTATCTATACTCACACTCAAGTACAAGAACATGATGAATAGAAAACAACCTTCCAGAAATACCCAGAAATACTAATCTTGGGCAATAGTCCAATCTTTTCTCCAATAACTATGGAATAGGACACTATATTCAAGTACATTCTCCAATTACCAAGTATCAGAGGCACAAGAAGGTTTTGGTAACACACTAATCCTTTGGTCATGCTCCCTGAGTTTCTGATTCAGATGTGGGATGAAGTCTTGAGAATTTGCATTTCTGTCACATTCCCAGGTGACACGCTGATTCTGGAACCTCACCTTAAGAATCATTGATCTGCCTATTCATTTCATACAATGGTACTTAAGCATAAGCATTCTACAAAGATGCTCTGGGTAGCACCTTAGAGAGCACTAGGGAGCAAAGGAGTGGGGATTGGTGAGAACCAGAAATAGCAACCTTTTCTTAACCACAGCAGATCCTCTCTTACTTGTTTTCTATTTTGGGACTCCCAGTAATATTTGAAGAAAGGATTCTGCTACTAAAATGTTTAAAGGTTGAAAATCACTGTGCTACAAACTTTCAGACCCCAGGGAAATGACATACTTAAACTACGTAGGCAGTATTTCTGGAACTAGTCTTGCATCTTATAGACACCTGGTCTCATATGTGCCTGTAATCTAGATGCTCCTAAGAAAGATTTCTTTTTTGAGGTAGTGTCTCACTCCAGCCCAGGCTGGCCTGGAACTCTCTTTAGTCCCAGACTGGCCTTACGCTCACAGAGACCCTTCTCCCCTCTGCCTCCCCAGTGCTGGGATTAAAGGTGTGCAGTACCACACCCAGCGAGAAACACTTCTTAACTTTGGAACTTAAAGAAGTGGGTATTTACAATGAGAATAGAATTGATAAGGGAAAGCTTAGTTATAAAAGTGCAAAATCATATATATATATTAAAAATATGGCTTATTCTGGCAGATTATATGAATTGTGCCTCCATCACCACAAACATTAACATGAAATATACTGAAATATAATGAAAGTTTAGATTTATGTAAAATGTCTACAGAATCAAAAATAAAAATATAGTGACATTGCAACCATTCATTATGGTTTCAGATATCAGGACTAGGAGCTACAGGTTTGGAGCTGTGAGTCTAATACCCATACAGACACCAACAACACAGAGGCAGAGAAGCTCCAATGGAAACCTCAGGGTGAAGCCTTTAATAGTGTCATCTGTTCATTCAAAGGGTATGGAGAGCTGGAGAGATGGCTCAGCAGTTAAGGTGCTTCCTTGCAAAGCCTGACAGCCTGGGTTTAATTCTCCAGTATCCATGTAAAGCCAGATGCACAAAGTGGCACATGCATCTGGAGTTCGTTTGCAGTGGCTAGAGGCCATGGGATGCATATACTCTCCCTCCCTCTCTTTCTCTCTCTCTCTCATTGAAAGTCAATGATTAAAAATAAATAATAACAAAAACTAAAGGGGGGATGAAAAGTAGGCAGTGATCAGAGAAATGAAAACCCTGGGTCTGTCATGTGTGGATGTGGGGAGCCAAATTTACCCTACTGTGTGTTATGGAAATTGCATGTAGAAAATAAAATAAAAATTGGAGGATCATTGAAATGTCTAGAAGAACTTCAGCAAAATCAAACATGATATATTTATACAAGCCAAAGCCCAGGGAACCCTATAAAAAAGAAAATAGTTTCTGAAGATGTACTCAGAAATGCATAACAATAAAAGCACAGTCCCTTTATGAAATCCATTAATTTCTATAATTAATATGCATTAATAGTTATAATAACAACACAGTTCTTGGGTTATAAGCCATTTGGGGAAGCTACTACTGCTGTTTGGTTAAATAAATATACTATGCTTAAGAAATTGCCCTCTAACTATTTATGTTTATGCCCACATATTAGTGCTGATCTCTCTTTTGGTTAGAGAAGCTTCTCTTTTCAGGTGGGAGTGACTGCTGGCGAGACTCAAAACTCTTCAATGTCCTGAGAAGTGACAGGTTAGTGCTCAGCACTGAGATTCCCCAAGGTTCAGGTACCTTTGTGGAAGAGGTGGCAGAAAGATTGCAAAAGCCAGAGGATGGGAAAGAGATCTTTGGAATGCTGTCTTCAGGCACAAAGTAGCCATTGCATTCATGACCTCACAACATCCACCTGCACGTGACCTGTATATAGGTATATAATGGTCCCATCAACATGTTATCATGCATGATGGAGGAGGCAAAAAAAATGATATCAGAACAGAATAGTCAGAGAGAAGGGGTTCAATGGAAAGAGGATGGGAGAGGAGGCAAAAGAAAGCATTAGAGGGGATTCTGTTCAAAATTTTAGAAAACTGTCAATATAAAAGGTAAAGACAAATAAAACCACCGTTCTTACAAAGAAATGTACCCTGAAGGAAAGTTTCCATTTGTCACAAGGAGAAGAAATACTGATGTGTGAAATAAGGACAATTTCAGACACAAAACTAAGAAAGTTTAGCGATGATAGAATCACACTCAAGTGACTACTGAACAATATCCCTTAGGAAGAGGGAAATGGAAAGTTAAGAGAGTAAATAGGAGGCAAGGAACAGTGAACAAAAAATTGTAAATGTGAGGCAATTGAAATAAGATTTAAGTTCATAGAACAATAATGGAGTGGTGGTATGCATCTGAAGTCGCAGCAGAAAAATCACTGAAGCCCAGAAGTTCAAGACCTGCTTGGGCAACATAATAAGAATCCATCTCAAAATGAAAACAAAACAAATAACTGTGGGAGTGGTGATTCACACCTGCCATCCCAGCACTCAGGAGGCTGAGGTAGGAGGGCCAGGATTTCAAGGCTAAGAAATACAGTAAATTCCAGACCAGCCTGGGCTACAGAGTGAGAGTCTGCCCCCCCACCTCACCCCAAACATAAATCCCAGCACTCAGGGGGCTGAGGTAAGATCATCATGAATTTGAGGCCAACCTCAGCTAGAGTGAGATCCTTCCAAAACCAAAGAAACAAACAAAAACCAGGTGTGTGGCGCACACCTTTAATCCTAGCACTCAGGAGACAGAGGTAGGAAGATCGTTGTGCATTTGAGGCCACCATGAGACTAAATAGTGAATTCCAGTCAGCCTAGGCTACAGCAAAACCCTACCTCAAACCCCCCCCCCCCAAAAAAAAAAACTGAGCTGGAGAGATTTCTCAGTGGTTAAAGGTGCTTTCTTGCAAAGTCTGTCTGCCCAAGTTCAATTCCCCAGTGCCCACGTAAAGACAGATGCACTAAGTGGCACATGTGTCTGGAGTGGCAGGAGGCCATAGTACGCCCATACTCACTCTCTCTGTCTGCCTCTTTCACTCGATCTCTGCTTCTCTATCTTTCAAATAATAAACAAAATATTTAAGAAACACAACCCAATTGTTTTCAATCATAAGGAAGTATAAAAACAAGCTGACACTGAAAACATTGGAGCACAAAACATTCCAGATAGCAGAGGATTTATAGCTTTCTGATATTCTTGTGTGGTTTGGAAAAATGGTAGGGATATTGCCCAAGTTTAGACCTTGTAAAGTCAAGTATGAATGTTTAAGCATGTAAGAGCAGTATGAACTTCTTATTGCTGGTAAAGTTAGACTTGGATTGTTTGATTCAATTCTTCTAGCAAGATAATAAAAATTACTGGATACATCTTTCAAAAACACTTTAAAAGCATTGAAGTACCAAGAAAATAGGACCTTACAGGCTAATTTTAGGGTGAAAGCTTGCTAACCAGACAGGTAAGCAGGAAATTGCAATAATGAATCCAATTTGCTGTGAGAGTATTTACCCACCTTGCCCACCTGAGCTTTGATTCAATGGCACACAGGGACAAAGAGAAGTAAGCCTTCTACCATTTCCAGCAATGTTAGAGAACTGTATAGAACTAAGTAGCACTAAGTTCTTGGCACTAAGTAGAACACTTAGTAGAACTAGTTTACTAAAAAGAGAGGCCAAAATAGGATTCTTTTCATTCCTTTCCTGAGATCTGTGGAGACGGTTCAGTGGACAAAGTACTAGCCCACAAAAGTCTGAGTACCTGACTCCAGATCCACAGACCCCACATAGTAGACAGAAGTCACAACAGGTTTCTGTAATCGCAACTACCTGTAGTAGAGACAAGAGAATTTCCTGGAAGCTCATGGACCAGCTGGCAGAACCATACAGAATAGATTACAGGGTTAATGTAATATGTTCTAAAACAACTATATGAACCATGTTTAAAAAAGTAAATTGTCAATTTGAAAATATCTACAAAAAAGAGAAGCCTATAGAAAGTGATATAGCACATTGGGACAAAAATAACATGCAGGGGCTGGAGAGATGGCTCAGTGGTTAAAGGCTTGATTACAAAGCCTACTGGCCTAGGGTTCAATTCCCCAGTACTCACATAAAGGCAGGTACACAAAGTTGTGCATACATTTGGAGTTTGTTTGAGGTAGCAGGAGGCCCTAGTGTGCCCACTCTTTCCATTCTGTCCTTCCTCTCTCCCTCCTTGCAAATAAATAAATAAAAATATATTTGAAAAAAAAAAGAACTTGTAGGGATGGAGAGATGACTCAGCGATTAAGGCACCTGCCTTCAAAGCCTAATGACCTGGGTTCAATTCCCCAGTTCCCACATAAAGCCAAATTTGCAAAGCAGCACATGCATCTGGAATTCATTTGCAGTGGTTAGGGACCCTGGAGTGCCCATTCTCTCTCTCTCTTTCTAGCTCTCTCTGTCTGTGTCTCTTCTCTCTATCCCTCTCTGCTTGCAAACAAATAAATAAAAATATTTTTTAAAAAAACTTATAGAAATGAAAACCACCAACTCAACAAATGTGTCTGCAGAGGTGTAGATTTAAGTGAAGAAGTTCATGAGGGAAACCTGAATGAATGAATGAATGAATGGCCAAAAAATTGAAAATACAGGAGAGAGAATAAGGGATGTGGAAGATACATTGAGAAAATCTAGCATATTTAATCTGAGAGGAAGAGAATATGACTAGTTGGAAAGCAAAAGGGATTCATTCAGTGGAGGGAAGAATTCAAGAGGAGGAAAAGGAGCATTGTGGGAGGGGATTTTGATCATGGTCTATTTTCTATACGTATTGAAGATGTCAATAAATATTAAAAATTCTGGAATTACTGGTTATTAGTGACTGTAGAATTAGATTTCAATTTTAACATGTAGACAATACTAACAATTTTTTTGCAAAGATTCAAGAAATTAATGCAAATATAGGCTGTGGTACAACTCCTGGCATTGTTCCAAGAGCTCAATAAATTACAGGAGCAAGTCTTTCAAGGATGAATAGAACTGAGCATCACTGTGTTCCAGAAGTTGAGGCAGGAGGGTAAGAGTTTCAGTCCAACCTGAGCTACTCAATGAGGACCTGTCTCACAAAACAAACAAAACAAAACAAGTAGAAGAGGAGGAAGAAAAGGAATCAAAATTACAAATGAACATATGCTGTTCCACTTCTAGGAATTTGTTTTCAAAATATACTTGCACACATGCAGAAATACTTACTTGCACGTGTACTATAGAAACTTGCGCACATACACGTAAAAGATTCTTTATTGCAACATTGAAAACAAACAAAATGTCTTTCAATAAATGACTGATTAAATAAGATTATAGCACCTGTATACAATGAACTAAAATACAACTGTTTAAAAAATGAGAAAACTCAGGCTCGGGAGACGACTTAGCAATTAAAGGCACTTGCTTGCAAAGCCTGACAGCCCAGAAGTTTTTTTTTTTTAATAGGAGATAATTTTATTAAGGGCCATATGTTAATCAGTAAGGTAGAAAATGAGAAGTCATTAAAGTTCATTTTTTCCCTAGGTTCTGCAAGCTAACCAAACCAACAACAGGTTAGAGGTTCCACACACATTGTGTGCAAATGCTGTGCCCAGATGTTTGAATAGATTAAGATCTCACACCCTAGAAGGTGAAGTTGAGTTTCAGCTTCCAGAGGATACCACCATTCTCCCTGTATCTAGCACTTGTCCTGGGAGACTTAAGAAAATGTATGTCATGGTATGTTCGTCCACACATAATCCCAGTACTTGGGAAGCTGAGGCATGAAGATTGGTAAGAAATTCAAGGTAGCCTGGGCTACAGTATGAGAAAACAAGGTAAATAATGTAGAAAAGTAATTGTAGGGCTGGGGAGATGGCTCAGTCATGAAAGTTGCTTTCGCACAAAGCCTGCAGGCCTGGGTTTGATTCTCCAGTACCCAGGTAGAACCAGATGAATAAAAGGGGCACACACATCTGGAATTTGTTTGCAGCATCATGCCCATTCTTTCTCTCTGTCTCTCTCTATGGCTCTCTCTTTCAATCTGCTTGCAAATAAATAAAAGTATTTTTTAAAAAATCAAATAAAAAGTAGAATCTTAGACAGCATTTGTCAGTTGATAGTAATTAGAAGTTGGAGAGAAAATAAATGATTTAAATTTACATTTTTTGTCTATGGAACACCTGAGTGGGTTTCTTTTCCTCCCACCCAAATACCAATATCCCAG
The DNA here is from genome assembly GCA_004024765.1 of Zapus hudsonius. NCBI lineage: Eukaryota > Metazoa > Chordata > Mammalia > Rodentia > Dipodidae > Zapus > Zapus hudsonius. Next base: position 8,030 of record PVHP010018501.1, on the reverse strand, counting down.
AAAAAAACCACAGATGTTTCTTCGAAAATCTATAATGCCATAAAAGGCTTTGATCACATGGATCGGATTAATCAATAGCCTGGGGAGTAGGTAGATGAAGGCAATGAAGTATATCCTTTGGAAGAGAAGTATTTTATTATTGATTTAGAGAAATGCTGGTACTTGGTGATAAAAATAAAAGGCTAAGTTTTTTATTTGTTGACAATTTTATACATGTCCATTATATATTTTGATCACAATTCCCTCCCATTACTTTCTCTTGACTCTCCTCTACATCCCTGTTATGCTGAACCCCTCTTCTAAGGTCAACTTTTAACATTTTTAATTATTACTTTAAAATTATTTAAGGACAGTACTCCCTTTTATTGCCTTGCTACCAGCGTGGAAAGATGTTCCCAGCACCCTTGCCCTTGGTAGGGAATGACAAGGAGAAATGAGAGATGTTCCCCTAGAAGAAATGAATTAATATCACTTGAAGCAGGATATTTGTTACAATAAACACTTGCCAAGGATGTAAAGTGCTTTACAACATTTTAAAACAGTTGGCCATCCCATCAAAATATGAGTGGTTGGGCTTGGAATATGGTTCAGTGATTAAAGGCACTTGCTTTTCTGTAAAGTATGCATGTGATCAAAAAGAAAGCAGTTCAAGATCTATGGGGTGAGATGGAAGAGAGAAAAGAATCTAAGCAAAGGCAGATAGAAAGTATAAAGAAGGACAAGAGCTTCCAACAGGAACACTAGAAGTATTATAGCTATCATGATGGCTCTTTCAAGGAGTACAAAGAATATATAAGGGTTCAAAGAAGAAAGTGTTCAAAGAAGAAAGATAATGGGATAACTAGGAACCAAATTTATAAATCTCAGAACAAATGTGAGGGAAAAAAAATTGCAAAGCCACAGTAGGAGCATCATGAAAATGTTCAAGGAAATCATGCCAAACAAAATGGAAAAGACCTATGGCACTATGATGAGGGGGCAAACTATTGCAGATAAGGCAGCTAGAGCTGATGTAAGTAGTCTGTCACCCCACCTCAACTACACAAATGCAGGACAGTAGACATAGCCACATTCAAAACTGAGGAGGAGAGTCCAAGTCTGAAGGGACATAGAGGTAAGGCTATGTTTTGTCTGAAGCTCTGACATGATGATGGACTGTCTAAGAAGGGTATTCAATTTTAGCATACACTTGCAATGATGATGAAAAGTCAGTCTTGGGTCAGACATGGAGGATATACCTTCAATCCCAGTAATTAGGAGGCAGAGGTAGGAGAATTACTGTGAGTTCCAGGTCAGCCTGGGCTAGAACAAGAGCCAACCTTGAAAAAAACACAAAAAAAAAGACTGTCTAGGGACCCCCAAGATCCTTCTGAAAGTCCACAAAGTTAAAACCATTTTCACAATATTGTGATGTGCTTGAATTTATTATTCTTTCTATGAAGTGCTCAGTGGAGTTTCCCCAAGGCTATGTGACCCTATGGGGGTGTTCTTTTTTGTTGATGAGTAGTGTCATAGTTTGTTTTATCCTTTCAGTAACAACAATATTTGGGTTATTTCCACTTTGGTGCTATTACAAATAAAACTACTATGAACATTTGTGCATATATATTTATGGCATATGCATATATGTGTATGGGTGCACCAAGGGCCTCTTGCTACTGCAAATAAACTCAAGATACATACAGTACTTTTTGTGTCTGGCTTTATGTGGGTACTGAGGAATCAAACTCATGATATCAGGCTTTGCAAGCAAGCACCTTTAACTGCTGAACATCTCCCCAGCCCTGTGTCCAGGCCTTATGTGAATATTTCTCTGAGGTAAATACCCAGGAGGGGGATTGACAGATCATGTGGTAAGCATATGTTTAACTTTGTAAGGAGCTCCATGATGTCTTTCAAAGTGTCCTTCTCATTTTGCATTCTGAAGAGCAATTTAAAAGAGTAATAGAAGCTCTGCAATCGAAATAACAATAAAGCCATCCATGTGTCTTCTTTGTTGATTAGTTTGTTCAAGTCATTTGACCATTTTTTAAATGAAACTAATTTTCTTGCTGTTAAGTTGTAAAATATTAAGTATATTTTAGAAATAAGTTCTCTGTCAGATATGTCATTTGAATTTTTCTTAGGTTATAGCTTCTCTATTGTTTGAACAATGTCTTTCACAGAACAAAAGGTTTTGATGAAGTCAAAATTAGCTCTTAAATGTTACTTATTTATTTGAGAGAGCGAGACAGAGAAAGAGAAGGAAGAGAATGAGTATATCAGCCTTCCAGGGTCCCCTGTCTCCACAAATGAACTCCAGCACAGAGAGAGAGAAAAATGCTATAACTCGTTAGATCTTCTCACCCAGAAACCCACTTTCTCCAGCAGATCTCATCTATCAAACAAGTCATAGCCTCCCAAAACATATTGCCAGTTTGGGACTAAATATTGAGACACATGAGACTATGGGAGACACCTCACATCCAAACCAACTCTTAAAATAGGTTGTGTGATTATTTTGTCCTTATTCTTTTCAAAATCATCATTATTATTTCTTTGCCTTCTCATATAAATTTGGCAACGTCTTATCCATACTGATGCTAAGATTGCTTGGACTTTGATTTGAATAGGGTTAAACATAGACTACCTTGGGAAGAATTGACATGTTTATTGTCTTGAGTCTTTTAATTCAAGAACAAAATATATTTGCATTTATTTGAGTCTTCACTAATTATTTTCAATTAGCAGTTTGTAATTTTTGGCATACATCTTTAGATTGGAGATAGTCATAAGTCTTAAAGTAGTAAACTCACTGATAATCCCATGGTACTTTGGCATCTGTCTTCTTCCCCAAACCATTATCTACTTTCAATGTATACCAGTAGCTATTCTATGTATTCTGTCTAGGTTTTATGGCTGAATTTAGTGGAAGAGACTGTGTTGTAGTCAGCCACATACCACTGGGATGAACCTCCAAACCAGGCACAATTATGGGAGGAAGGGATTTTTTGAAGTTACAGATCCAGAGGAAGTTCCATAATAGTGAAAGAGGCTGGCCCCCTTTCACAGGTCCAAACACACAGAGAGAAGCCATCACCAATACCACACACACACACACACACACACACACACACACACACACACACACACCAGCAGAAAGGCAGAGGGAGGAGATTTCCTTCCCCTTTATATAGCCTTAGAGTGGGATCTTGCAACCCTTTCCCAGACTTGGTGACTGAGTCTCCTTTCTCTTTTCAATTTGGAGGAAATCTGCTACACAGCACTCAAGATTACTATGGATTGCTAACAGGTCAAATTGACAACAAAACTTAACCATCACAGACAGTATGGAATTTTCTTACTCCATATTATCCTGAGCAAAATTCAATAATTGCTAAGAGCCAATGTGTCTTAAGATGAAACAGTTTGAGAAGTATTACATTTTAGGGGTTGAAATTTGAAAATTCCTTCAGAAACAGAAGATGAGAATCCATCAAGTAAGATTCCCATCCATGGGGTCACGAAACAACACTTTATGCAATATAAACTAGTAAAATTTTAACCACGGTGTCAAAAATATGACAAGAAGTTCACCATATGTCCAGGACAATGAGTGGGATAAAAGAAAAAGAACATATAACATATAACACCAAAATAAATCATGAAATAGGCAGTGTTTTGAAATGATCAATCCAATGGATTTAGGAAAGGAGGAAAAATAAGAAAACATGATCTCTTCTTGTCATAAACAAGTAAAAGGAATGGGTGAGTTATGTAAGGCATCAAAGAACACTAATACTTTAGAAAATGGAATAAAATCAAATCTATGAACACTTCAGTTCATAGCCTAGAGAGGGTTTTCAGGTCACAGCACAGGCAGGGGGGGGGGAATTCATCCAGAGTCTAGTATCTTGCTGAGACATGGATACACAAGTGAATATGTAATGGAGATCTAATGTATTAGCACAGTGACTATAACAAAAAAATGTGTACTATATACTTCAAATTTTCTAGGAGAGATCTCAATCTTCCAAACGCACACTCATGGATACAAAAGCACACACATTAAGTATGTAAGATGATGGATGTGTTAACTAGCCTGGTTTATGTCATCTACTCCAAAGATATACATTTTTAGCCACACCCCAGTAAAGATGGGAAAAATAAATATAAAGAGCATATTTAGGGAGGGAAAAAGATAATTAGAGTCATAGGTTTAGGTGTAGATGGTGGAGAGAGTTGGGAGAGAGGAAAAGGAGGGAAAGAAGGAGGGAGTAAGAAAGAGAAAAGTAAAGGAGATGGGGTAGAAAAGAGAAGAGTGTAGAGAAGAAAGAGAGAGATTGAACTCTGGGAATAATGCATTTTCAGCTGAGTATTGATCAGCTCATTTGTTGAAAGAAATTACTCAAGGCCAGGAAATGAATTATAAGACATGAGTTTTGGAGCTCAAACAGGGCTGGGGCTTTGGGTAGAGTGCTTAGAAGAACATTGCCAGTGACAATGCAGAGCAGTATTAGCCTTTAAACTGCTACTATGATCTGTTGGGGGAAAATTAAAAGGAAAACTTCCAGTCAACCCAGGAAATCCTCTCTGTGGAATGTACAAAGTAATTTTACTATTGAATAAGCAGACAAAGCAGACTGGGGTGTGTCGAGGCAATATGCCAATGTGATCACAAAGGCAGAAACAATCCTATTCTTATGTATTTATTATTTCCATTACATACATGGTCTTAAATGATATATTGTCCTTATGTAAGAGGGTTTGACTTACACAGAGCACCTATCCTTAGAAATGGGATAGTTAACTATTCTTGGGGAAGAATAATTACAATGAAAAGATAAGAGGCCATGAGATCACAGGCACAGACTCAGTACTGTAGATGAAAAGTGATTTGATAGCACTATTTGCTCTACAGTCAGCCCTCTGTATCCTTGGGTTCTGTGCCTGTGAATTCAACCAATTATAGTTTGAAAATATTTATATCATATATAAGCATTTTTCTTGTCATTATCATCTGAAGAATACAATATAGCACCTATTCGATCTAGAGATGATTTACAATATACAGAAATATGTTATATACAACTAACACACCATTTTTACAGAAGCTATGGATTATCTGTAGATTTTGGTATCCTTGGGAAGCACTAGAACCATGCCTTTCAGATACTGATGGGCAACTGCACACCCTTTCTCCCTTATCACGGTGTTATTCTCCATAATTTCAATTACCCAAAGTCAACAGTTTCTTAAAAATATTAAATGGAATGTCCCAGAAATAAACAATCTATGTGTTAAATAATTTTTAAAATATTTTTAATTAATTTATTTGCCAAGAGAGAGAAGTAGAGAGGAGAGAGAGAGAGACAGAGAGAGAGAATGGGCATGCCAGGGACTCTAGCCACTGAAAAGGAACTGCAGATGCATGCATTATTTTGTGCATCTGGCTTTATGTGGTTATTAGGAACTTGAACCTGAGTCATTAGACTTTGCAGCAAGCACCTTAACCACTGAGCGATCTCTCCAGCTCAAGTGTTAAAAAATTTATTAACTATATTCTTATCATTGTTTCACTTTATTGTTAAAGTCCTAATTAGTTTATAAATTAAACTTCGTCACAGACATGTATTCATATGAAAATGTATAAGGTTTGGTATGATGCGAGGATTTGGTGTTATCTACAATTTCAAACACCCATGTTATATCTCGGGTTTTTGCAGGAACATAAGGGGAGAGACTGCTGTACATTTTTTCATAGTTCATCCTAAGTTCACCTTGTAATTGGAGTAGCCATCTATGCTAGTTAGTTGCCTTTATCTGAAGGAAACATCTAAGTTGTCCTAGCTCTGTGACAAGCAGGTGCTTTACAGTTCAGAACAAGATATTTAGGCTGGACTGTTGGGATGACAGAGATAGAGCTTTTATCTTCCTTGATGTTCACATTTCAAGGAGATGGCTCTGAAATCCTTTAAGAAAAAAAAAATCTCTAGGATATAAAGATGGCAAGATGTTTATTTACTCTTTAAAAAGAGTTATGCATATATCAAAGGGGAAAAACACTAGATTTTCTCAAAGAAATATTACAAGACAAGATTTGTTTCCCTTCTGGCAACAGGGAAAATAAAATTTTATTTTTGTTTCCCTTTCCATATTTCCTCTTAAAGATCAAAAGTAAGTCTCAAGAGAAACAAACTCTTTCCATGTGACTTAACTCCACTTTATAATAAAGCTAAAATTAAAGGATATGCAGAAAAGTCAGTACTAGACAACATAAATATCACAATGTCAGGCTGGAGAGGTGGCTCAGCTGTTTAAGGCACTTGCTTGCAAAGTCTGACAGCTCAGGTTCAATTCTTCAGTGCCCAAGTAAAGCCAGAGGCACAGAATGGCACATGATTTTGCAGTGTGTCTGCAGCGACAAGCAGCCCTGGAACACCCATTCTCTCTCATAAATAAATAAATAAATAAATAAATAAATAAATAAATAAATAAATAAATAAATAAATATTTTAGAAAATCACAGTGTCTGACATACACTTTACCAAGTATATAAAAATAAATAAATAAATAAATAAATAAATATTTTAGAAAATCACAGTGTCTGACATACACTTTACCAAGTATATAAAAATAGCAAGTTAGGAAAAAAGACAGTCGTTTAAAAATATTTTTATTTATTTGCAAGAACAGAGAGAGGAGAGAGAGAGAGGAGAGGGAGAGAGAGAGAAAGAGAGAGAGAGAGAGAATGGGCGCACCAAGGCTTCCTGCTGCAAAGGAACTCCAGGTGTTTTGTCTTAGCAATGAAAATGTAACTGCTAGAATGGGTAAGGTGCTTGCTATGATGACCTGAGTTTGACCCTCTAGCACCCATGTACATTGGCAGGCATGGCACTGTACACCTGCAATCCCAGCACTGGGAATGAGAGAGAGGAGGATCCTTGGTGCTTGATGGCTAGCTTGTCTAGCTGGATTGGTGAGCTCTAGGTTCAGTGAGAGACCTTGTCTCAAAGAATAGGTGGAGAGTTATTGATGAAGATACCTGATGTCGACCCCCGGCCTTCACATGCACACTCACACATATATGAATCTATACCTGCACACTTATGTACATGAACACACATACAAACATGCATACACATACTCATGTACACACATATATGTGCAAAAATAAAAAGAAGATGTTCTTATGAAACCCAGTACTATGTACAAAAATGTGATACACACATGCACACATTCATATTGTGGAATATATATAATATACATATATTATATATATATGTATATATATAATATATGTATATTCTGGCTTAGGCTCAGGACAGCACCTGACAGCTTGCCAAGAGGGGCTTGACTTAGTAGGTTTCAGGAGGTAGTCCTGATTGGCTATTTGCACATCATGCCCACAGGTTCTTATCATAGACCAATAGCTCCCTGATTGGCAAGGAGCTCTATATATTCTGGTTTCATTTATGGAAGAGGGATCTGAGACAGCAATAAGAAGAGAGCAATAAAGAGAGAATGCGCGTTCTTCCACCCATAAGCGGTGTGTGTGATTGTGTGTGCCTGTGTGTTTTATCATCGCCCCCGCTGGCGGTGGGCAGTGACAATATATAGTTTATTTTTTTGAGGTAGGGTCTTACTCTATCCCAGGCTGACCTGGAAATCACTATATAGTCTCAGGGTGGTCTCATACTTAATGTGATCCTCCTACTTCTGCCTCCCAAGTGTTGGGATTAAAGGCGTGTGCCACCACACCTGGCTCTTAATAAATATTTTTATTTATTTATTTTTTTGTCATTCAAAGTAGGGTCTTCCTCTAGCCCACACTGACCTGGAATTCACTATGGAGTCTCAGGGTGGCCTTTAACTCATGGTAATCCTCCTACCTTTGCCTCCCAAGTGCTGGGATTAAAGACGTGTGCCACCACACATGGTGATTTATTCATTTTTAAGTACTTTTAATTTATTTATGAGAGAGAGAGAGAAAGAGAGAGAGAGAGAGAGAGAGAGAGAGAGAGAGAGAGAGAGAGAGAGAGAGAGAGAGA
>PVHP010018500.1:0-33099 GCA_004024765.1 Zapus hudsonius | reverse complement strand
GAGACTGAGGTAGATGGAACACCTTGAGTTCCAGGCCAGACTGAACTACCAATAAATTCCCAGCCAAAAAAGCTTGGAATGTAAGAAAACAGAGTTCTTGTCAGATGTCTATATGGAGAAATGCATTACATACAAACAACTGAAAATTCTCCATGGCAAATGTTATTATCATCTTCCCATTCTTACTGCTCAAAGAATACTGTCTTTTTTTTTTTTGGTGCGGGAGGGGGATTCCAGGTAAGGTCTCATTTTGGCCCAGGCTGACCTGGAATTCACTATGTAGTCTCAGGCTGACCTTGAACTCATGGCTATCCTCCTAACTCTGCCTCCTGAATGCTGTGATCAAAGGTGTGCACTACCACATCACGCCCAGCAAGACTCAATCTTTTAACAAATAACAATTTTTAATCACTGAAATGACTCAACATATATATCAATGTCCAAAATATTTAAGAGTATAGCATAGCATGTAAAATGTCTGTGTATTCTATCTAGTTCTATAAACTACATGTTTGAAGCATATACTTCTCAGTAACTTAAGTTGAAATAACTCACCTAATTGTTGAAGCCCTTCCTCCTTTTCATTGGCTCCTACAAAGGAAAAATGCACACACAGAGAACAAAATGTAAATATTACAGAGTAGAAGAATCATTGAAGTCAGGAACTAGGAAAAATAAATTTTCAGTTCTAAAAACTTTGTATTTTCTGGGTTTTGATTTTGGTTTGTTTGCTCTTCTGAGTATTGATCAAGGACTTGACATGGTAGGAAACCTCACTCTCACTGAGATATTTTTTTCTATACACTTTATATTTGATACCACTAAGAAGCAGCTTAATTATTTGACTCCTTTTTGTCCCCTTATCTATAATGAATGGTCAGGATTAAGATTTCGCTTTAGGAAATAAATGTGTACATATAAAAAGAGTGAATGTCTGAAAATCCATGACTGTTTTAATAGTAAAAGTTATACTGTGTAGATGCTGGCTTGAGATACAGACACAGATTTTTAGAAACATATTTTCTATCAGTGAAAAATAGCAGTTAGCAAGGAATGTTGCCCCCCCCTTTTCTTGACCTCCTTTCTAGATATAAAGTATTCAGATTCCTAAAGATCAATCCTACTCTGCTCTTTGGCATGAATTTCAGTCCCATCTTTCCCTCTTACCATCTGTGACCTGCTGAGCTGAGCTCAGGGCCAATAGGGCTGTTGAGAGCAGGACCAGCAGAATCTTGACAGATGCCATGGTGTCCCTCTCGCTCGATGCTGCAGGAACTTCAGGTGCATCCTTTATAAGACCCAGAAGAACAATGTCACCTTTGAAGCTCATGGCTTGTACATGTCCCACCCATATCTCCTGCTCTGTTTGAGCCTTAGCCAGTCTTGCTGATTAAAGAGCCGATCAGGCTCCTGAAAAGGCGATGTATTTCTTCAGGTTCTTTGAGACAATTGCTCATTCTCTTCATCTCTTACTTCTAAGAATTCCTAATGATCGTCCATGTTTAATATTCCATTTAGAACTATGGTTCTCTGTTTTACTATCAGAAACAACACTATTCAAACTCTCCAAAATGCCAATTACCTCAGGATCCTTTCCTATATAGAATGAGCCAAAAGAATCACCATGAAACCAGAGGCAAAAATAACAGAAGGTGAATAAACAACAGTGAGTCAGAAAGACTAGGATAAATTATTTTACTTTAGAAGGCTTGGGGGAAAAATGAGAGTAGTTGCTAGTGAGAGACCAAACATAAGATTCCAAAGACTGGTTTTTCAGAATTGATTCATAAACTGAATGAACCATCAAACTGTAAAACTAAAAGAGATCAGAATAATGAGTGGTTTGAAGTTTGATGTCCTGTAAGTCTCACTGGGTGTATTAAAGGTAGGCAGCTTGAAAAGAGAGGAGTACAATTAAGACATCAGTTGTTCTTAAACAGAACAAAGAGCAATTCTGTGTGAATAGTTTGAGAAGTACAAAAGAAACCATTGATTTGCTAAAGGAGGACATTTCATGGCAATATAAAAATAACTCTTTAAGATTATTGAGCTATCTTAATTTTGATTCATTTTAAAGTTGTCTTAAATAAATTTTGAATCTCAAATTTAGGTCAGAACAATTTCATTGGATTTATTAAGACATGAGATGGTATGAGAAGTTCTCCAGAGGAAAATCGGTTTTATCACTGGAAGTCCTTAAGCACCTTGGGATCCACGGCATATAATAAATGAGACTTATTTTTTGCGTCTCAATATTTTTACTGTGTTCCACTAATTTCTTTAAAAGCCAAACAGTGGAAGAGAGGCTCCACTTCTCTGGATGATGGTCCAAGCAGCTGCATGGCTTTTCTGACCACTATTAACTAGTAAAATGAGGCTGATCATCTTGTCTCAAAACATTACCTCAGTTCAATACATTGGAGTGTTCATATATAGTCAATCTCCACCAGATACAACCTTCTGCAAGCAAAGCATCTTGCACCGGGCCAGAAGAGATCTTCAGCTTTTATTGAGACTTTTGCTCACTGACTTCCTCTTATTTCCAGGAAAATGTACTTTTCTTTTGGCTCTGTTTCCTAAAAAGATGTCAAGACCTTTCACACATTCCTAAACATATTAAATTTTGCTCCTTTGGGACCTGCTTTTTGTCTCTCATTTCACTGCCCAATTTAGGTTTTAAAACTATACTTGTTTCATTTACTCTTTTTTCATTTATTCATGGTACTTAATAAAAAATAAATAGATAATGATGTTTAGATAGATGGATAGATAGGTAGATAGGTGATAGATATATACATACATACATGGGCAGATAGATGGATAGGTAGGTATATACATCATAATTTATATCATGTACTTAATTTATACCAGACATTGACCAGTGCTTAACATGTACAAGAACTAATTCATTTGGTATATTTATAAGTTTTAATTATTAAAACATTGAACTTATTTAGTAAATTTATGTAGAATTTAATCTTATATATAAAGAAATGTGTTTAACATCCACACCTCTCTTGGAAATTTGCTTCCCACAGATTTCCATTTTCCATCATTTCTCTCTAAAATTTACTGAAATCTCTATAGACAAATGTGCATTTTTCTCTCTTGATTTGGCTGCCATTTTCAACAGTACATATTATAAATGACATTCAACGGCCCATGGGTTGGAGGCTTGTTTTCTGGGAAGCACTATTAGAAGATGGTGAAATCTTTAAGAGCTGAGGTCTGACAGGGCTCTACAGAAGGCCTGCCTTTGAAGAGGATGATGTGTCCCCAAGGCCTCTCCTTGTCATTTGGTGCACCCTGGCCATGAGATGAACAGCTTGGTCCCATTGCCTGTTCTCCCCACAATGTGCTCCCTCTCCAGAGACCAGAGATAACTGGGTCACTGATCACGGGTGGAACATCAAAAACTAGGAGCCAAGTAAATCTTTTCATTTGACCAATTGATCATGGGTATTTGTTATAGAAATGGGAAGATTAGCAACACAGTCCCCATCAGAACTTTATCCCATCATCTTTTTATTAACACCAATTGTCTCTCTGCCAAAAGAAACATGTCTTCCCACCACAGTTGCCCTGTTAGTTTTCCTAATAAAATAACATTACAGATTATTATATTACTGATTGAAACTAAATCTGCATGGAATATATAAATCACTTTGTAATATGGTTTAATTTGAATTTTATAGCTTCATATACTGTGACTCTGTCAACAATAATCATATACAAAACCAAATTATCATCCTCATCAGTCCCTGGAAAATGATGTATATTATCTTTTCATTATCCCCATTTTCTTGATAGGTTTAAAATATTGAATACATTATAAGCATGTCTTTCTATCTCCTCAATCTGATATTCTTCAAATGTTAACTCTGTTATCATTTCTTTTGAAAGTCTTCTCTAACTCCTATCAAGAAGAAAACAAAGAACTTTGTAAGTTGTTAGCACAGCTTCTCACATTATCTTGAATATCTGTGCTTGGTCTACAGATGTGTTCTGATTGCATGTGATCTACAGCATGCTTTGGGGATGGAAGTTTGCCATGTTTTTCATGTAATCCCTCGAACTCCACAAAGTCCTGGTAGCAAGAGCTACTCAACAGACAGTTGTTACACTGAACTGTTTGCTTTTAATGACAGTATAAATTCTCTAATCACCTTTCCATAATTTCTCATCTGAAAACAATTAATTTTTCCATTCTAAGCTGTGCTTTTGTTCTCATTTCTGCCACCTTCTCTAGGATTTTGCATCCCTCATTTCATCTGACATCTTCACTATCTCCCCTCCTTATAGTCTAAAAACCAAGGTCTTTTGTAGTAAAAAAATAGATTATTCTGTGATATTTTCTTATCTATTTATTAGCTATTCAATATTCTTATTGCATAGTTATTTTGGAACTGACCTGAAATTCTAACAGGCATTCAGGAACAAAGCAGGACTTCTCCCTACTGCTCACATGGCAAAATCAGGATGAAAGTCCAGCATCTCTGCCTTCATTTTGCCTCTGTCTCTTTAACTGTGGGTTAGATTCTGATGCCCCTGAGGCACATGGCTACATCATCAAAGGATCTGGTTCTGATGCCACTGAGGCACATGGCTCCATCATCACAGGCTCTGGTTCTGATGCCACTGAGGCACATGGCTCCATCATCACAGGCTCTGGTTCTGATGCCCCTGAGGCACATGGCTGCATCATCAAAGGATCTGGTTCTGATGCCACTGAGGCTCATGGATCCATCATCACAGGAGCTGGTTCTGATGACACTAAGGCTCATGGCTCCATCATCACAGGCTCTGGTTCTGATGCCCCTGAGGCACATGACTCCATCATCAAAGGATCTGGTTCTGATGCCACTGAGGCTCATGGCTCCATCATCACAGGCTCTGGTTCTGATGCCCCTGAGGCACATGGTTTCATCATCAAAGGATCTGGTTCTGATGACACTGAGGCTCATGGTTCCATCATCATAGGAGCTGGTTCTGATGACACTGAGGCTCATGGATCCATCATCACAGGCTCTAGTTCTGATGCCCCTGAGGCACATGGTTCCATCATCAAAGGATCTGGTTCTGATGCCACTGAGGCTCATGGCTCCATCATCACAGGAGCTGGTTCTGAGGACACCGGGGCTCATGGCTCCATCATCATGGGCTCTGGTTCTGATGCCCCTGAGGCTCATGGCTCCACGATCTCAGATTTCACTGAATCTTCTTTTGGTGACAGCTCTTCTTGGGGACACTGCTATGGAATCTAGACCTAGCTCTAGAGCTTCTGAAATCCACATCCTCTGCCTGGAGCTCAGAACTTTTTACATTTTGTAAGAGTTATGTCTTCTTTTTTCTATTGACTCTGACACTGAACTCTGTTGCTTATTTTGCATTTTTCTTTCTATTTCATTGCATCTTCATTTTAAAATTACTATGTAAGCAAGGAAGTAGATACTACTATTCTCACCTGGTATCCATCCTTTTCATTTTCATTGCAGAGGCCCAACAAGTATGAGGAAGGCTAAAAGGTTTTCCAATTATTTTGCATCAGAGAGGAACCATGGTCATAACTCCAGAAAACTGGAAGATTTTTGAAGATTATTAGGGAGGCTTTATGAGAAAGATTGTATACCCAAAGTAGGGATAAACTAAAATACAGCACAATATTTGATCTTTTTACTTTTAGTAATATTTACTATGTTTACTATATTGAGTTTAGTTTAGTTCCTACTGCCTGCAATATATGTATACATGCTTTACATTTTAGCAGCCATCTTGCAAATAGGGAGCCTCCCCAACATGAGGATGTTTAGCATGGTGGTAATGAAGACAGGAACATCTCTAGTCCCTGACAGCCCAACTAAGCCTCTGTGCCAACTCTGGCCTTGAGACATTATGTTGTTTGAAGAAAAATAATTGGTGAAATTGCTGATGGTCAAAAATACAACAGAATGAAGACATAGCCATCCCACCAAGGTCCAACATTGACTCTGTCAATGCTAGTCACTTGAGCTCTGCAATACACACGGATCATTTTGGCAGCTGGCTGATAGTTGAGCGAATCTTAAAGATTATGACTTGAGAAAATAAGACCTGGAGGCATAGCTTCTGTTTTTTTTTTTTAAGGACCAGTCACTGGAGTAGCCTTCCAGAATCAGGTAAGCAAAAATTCCTGTTTTTTTCAGAGTCTGAAAGTACTTCATTAGCTAGTAAAAAGCTTTTATGTTCAAATTGTAGGAATGTATTTTCAAAATGGTTTCTATAAAGATCTCAGAGAAGAAGGTGAACAGCAGATGACACCTTCTTCCTGAGACATGTCATCAGAGAATCCTGTCAGACAACACCAAGCGTCTCCCTTCATGGCCCAATGGCTGGAAAAGGCAGAGTTTCCTGAGTATGGAACAGCAAGCAAAAGGCCATGGGTGTGACTCAGGCCTATAATCCTAATACTGGGGTAGAAGCAGGAGAATTTGAATTCAAGCCTGTATCAGCTACATAATGAGACCCTGTCTCAAGGGGGAAAAAAAAGAGGTAGGAAGGAAGGGAAGAGCTAGGCAGGGCAGGCCAAGGTGAGTGAGACACCTCCCTAAAGGCCCAACAGGAAGAAGAAGAAAGTGGCTCTAAAGATAGGAGTCTGCAGAGAGCTAAAGGCTCATTTGAGTTTGAGATTTATGTATCTCTATGCACTCCAATTAAAGAAGTAGCTTCTTTGAAGGCTGACAAGATTCTCAGTGGTTAAGTTGTTTGCCTGCAAAGCCTAACAACTTGGGTTGGATATCTCAATACCCATGTAAATCCAGATCCACTAAATGGCACATGCATCTGGAGTTTGTTTACAGTGGCTAGAGGCCCCTCTCTCTCTCTCTTCTTTCTCTTCTCTCTCTCTCTCTCTCTCTGCTTTCAAATAAATAAATATTTTTTAAAAAGTAGCTACTTTGAGATTTATGGAACAAATTTATCATCAAACTGTCTCTTGACTAATTTCTTAGGAGGTCAGCCATCCTTCTTTGAAGAACTGTAAAGCCAAGGATGCAGGTACTCACTTCATATTTTCCACATCTTTTGGAAATGATCCTCAAAGACATCCCATCATCACAAAAGATGGTTGGTTAAACAATTTATAAACACCAATCTAAAAGAATACAATTTAACCATCAAAAATAATTCAGTAGTTACAAATGTCTTCCCTAAATATGCAAAGATATCCAAACTAAATAACTGTATACTGAAAACAATGATTACTTTATCCTATTTCGATATGAAAAAAATATTTCCATCTTTCTATCCATCCACCGTCTGTCTATCTATCTTGCTTCTTTCACTTATCATCTCATTATTAGTATGTTTATTTTCATGGGAAAATATATTATTTTCATGGGGAAAATATATACACACATATATGACATAGAGATATATTCAGAAAGTATCTGAAATTATATACAAGTCATATATTGATTTTTTTGCAAATGAAATTGTGGTGGAGGTCAGTTAGACTATTTTTATTCTATCTTTCTATATTGCTTAAAATTTTACAGTGATGCTTTTTTTTTTAATATTTAAGAGCTGCCAAAGATACTTAAGACCATTGCCAGCAAGCTGTAATCTGACAAGGTTGGAGGACCACCCTACAATTTGCCTTCAGCCTCAGCTTCCTGCTTCCTCATTTGTTGCTGCCAGTATCTGATCTTGGCCTTCAACCATGACCTCAGGTCTAGTTCTTGCTCCGGCCAACAACTGGCATATTCCTTTCCATCGTCCAATAATTAGCTTGTCTCAACACTTACTTCTACCTGGTCCTGTGAAGTTATGACATTTACCACTGTCTCCTGGTGATTGACCTTTATATAATTCCTTAATTACAGACTTCCCTTCCAAATTTAATTATGTCTTCACCCACTGCACTTGAGAATTCACGGGAGTCATGACCTTGGTTTCAGTGTTCATCTGCTCATTGCTGAGAATGATAATCAATAATTTGTAATTAACTCTTACCATGTCTGGGTTATATGCCTAATGTTTGTCTAAGCCCTCTGAGTAGTTCAATTAGCTGGTTTAATCATGTAACTTTACAAAGTAGCAACCTAATGTTAAAAGCAAACAGATTGAGGTGTTGATTATATTTGCCTAGTGAATTTTGGAGATGATTATATTTGACCCAGGCTGAATCATGCCTTTAATCATTACATTATGTCATACACCATTGTTTATTGATTCTTATTTTATTCTGCCTCATTTTAACTGATGCTATATTCTTTATTTCCTTATAGCTTTCTCAAACAGACTAGCAACATTTGGCAGCAAGGGCTACATGTTACCTTATTTTAGGGAGCAAAAAGGATGAGGAAGATTACTGTGAAGTATAAGACTTGACATAAAACACATTATTCATCACTTAGAAATAATATTAAAAGCCTGCATTAATCTTTGGGAGGAAAATACTTTCTTACAATGAAGATATACCAGTGACTTTAAAGACACAAAAGAACATTGATGAAGCATACCCGACCAGAGGGAGTAGCATGATGTGTCCAAAGTGGTGAAAGAAATAAGCTATGGGCCAAGAATGTTAATCCAGCAAAGCTGTCCTCAAAAGTATAAACAAAGACTCCCAAAAAGACAAAACCTGAAGGAGTTCATTACCACCAATTCTACCTGATAAAATACTTGAGTTCTTCGGGTTGGGAGGAAAGATGCTGAACAGTCACATGACAGCTTCAAAAAGCCTGAAATTTAGGCTGGAAAGGTGACACAGTCTTGTGCTTGCCTTGCATGAGGACCTGAATTCAGAACCCCAGCACCCACATAGAGATGGGTGTAGTGGTGCCATGCTTGTACTCCCAGTGCTTAATTACAGCTCCCAGAGCTGGAAACCAGATCCCAGGGGCTTGGAGGCTAGCTAGTTTAGCTGAATGGGAGATCTCCAGGTTCAGTGAGCGATCCTGCAGGTAGCTCCAGTCAAGTGACACTGAGCAGTAGTTCTTGGGCATGAAAGGTGAGGGAAGGGCTGATAATGTGACTGTCAGTACTGTTGGGGAGAGAGGCCAGAATGCCAGTATTTTTCCTCTTAGTGTTGACTAGGAAGTTGGCCAGCTAATCCACTCCTGAGGTCTTTCTGCCATCAGTGCCTTCTTCCTGACTGGGTCAGTATGAGAATGGAGAACCAAAACCAGTTGAAGATGTCTGCTGGGACCAGATCAGGTGGCATGCACACAGAACTGTGTTGCCAGGTTTGGTCACAGTAGTGCCAAGCTAGTCCAGGAGGCTCAGAGCAAGAAAAATATACTCTAGGAAATGATGGCATTGGGGGCTGGGGAGATGGCACAGCAGCTAAGAGCAAATGCCCTGCAAGCATGAGGGCCGGAGAGGATCTGATTTGTCCTGAGTTTTATCACCAGCACCCATATAAAAAGCTGGGTGTGGCCATGAATATCTGTGACCCCAGTTCTGTGTGGAGCAGAGAGTCACTGGGACTTGCTGGTCAGCTGGTCTCACTACAAACAGAGGTTTCCATGAGAGACTCTGTCTCAGGGGAACAATGTGGAGGAGTGATGGGGAGGATACCCAGTGTTCTCCTCTGGCCTCTGCACATGTGTGTTTAGGATATATGCATTTGGATACACAGGCACACACGCACACATGTTACACACACACCACAAATGCTACACATATGTATGCAAAAAAAAAGAGAAAGAAAATGATGGTATTGGGACAGACAGAGAGCTTGGTAAATGACAACATGCTCTGGTTTTATTTCCTACCATGGGGTATGATCCTCCCACCTGTCACTATGACACAAAATGAGCTTCAAATACAAACCAAAATAAAACAGGGTTTGCTTCTATAAGAATCCAGAATTTGGCATTGACTTTGACATAAGAGTGGCTCTCGTAGGTCCAATAGTTTGGGGAGGTCCACTTTTTTTTGAAACTGCTAATAGAGGAGCTTCTGCTCACAGAAAGAAAGATGGAAAACTCTGTCAGACTGTGTCTGGACTCAACTGGCTATTCCCTCCAGCCGCAGCCAGAGGTACCCTGGATAATCCATGGGCCCATGCGCTGTGCAGCCCGTCAAGGAGCTCAAGAGCCTCGGCTTCTTGATTTTAGTACTGTTAGAGGAATATGCCCCATTTCTTACTGTTTCTGGTTTTGAGCTTTGGACCAGGGCCTTAGTCCTGGCCAGTTTTTTAAAATAATTATTTAACAGTGTAACTTTTAGACTTGTGTGATATCAACCAACTATCTCATACAGAATGAGGACGCCATAAAAAGTCTAAAGTTGAAAGATAGAAGTAGAAATATGAATAAATATATTATACTACATGGCTGCAATTGTGACCAGTAAATCACAGTTAAATTCTTGGTATGCAAACACTTGAAAATAATGTCTTATGAATAACCGTGACTAAAATATATTAGTGAATGTATAATAAGCATGTAAATTATACATAAACAAAAAAGTGTAGGAGGAATAAAAGATAGAGTTCCTGTTAATTATTTTAATCTTAAAATCAACATATTTTATGTAAGGCTCACGATAATCACAAAAGGAATGTCATTTTTGCCAAAAAAAGTAAAAAATAATCAAAAGCATTATAATCCAAAAGAATCCATTAAACACAAGAGAAAGCATCAAGATAATAGAAACAAAAGAACTATAAGACACACAAAACAATTAACAAAGTAGAAACTCTTAGTTTCATTGATTTTGATATTGTTTTTTTATTTTTGTTTAAATTGTAAATTCTGTCAACAATTTATTTAAATATCAATAATGTAACTCCCCATTAAAAAGATATAGAAGACTAAATTGATTTAAAGAGAAAAAAGATCTAACTATGTGGTGGCTTCAAAAAGTCATTCACTTTAGTGATAAGAACACACATAGTTTGAAAAAGAAAAATGGAAAAAGATATTTAATGCAAATGGAAGCCAAAAGTGAGCAAGGTTTCCAAGTAAATATCAGATAAAATATACTTTAAGTCAAAATCTATTACAAAAGCTAGGCAGAGTGATTCAAGCCTGGAAGCCCAGTACTTAGATAGCTGAGGTAACAGGATTATCACAAACTTGGGGCCAACCTGACTTATATATTGAGTTCTAGGCCAGCTTTGACTACAAAGTAAGATACTGTCTCAAAACACAAAAACACAAAGAACAAAAGAAGTTACCATGAGACATACAAAGGCATTATGGAATAATAAAATGATCAACTCAACAGGAAGGTATCACAGTTAGATACGTATGAATCCAACATCAGAGCACCAACATGTAGAAAGCAAACACTGACAGAATCAAAGAGACAAACAAGAGTAACACAATAATACTAAATTTTAACACCCACATTTTATAATAAATCAGCAAAGAGAGGGTTTGAGCATAACAGACCAAGTGTTAAGGATGAGATGCAAGGCAGCCTTTTTCTGATAGGTAGTTAGCTAGTGACCGAAGGAAACATGAATATCACCGTACCTGCCCACAGAGCCTAAAAGTCAGCATGTGGTGGAGCTCAGCAGTTTCATTGCTATTAGAGTAGGAAAGTCTAAATGTGAAATAATGACCTATTAATTCATCGTAAGTACAGACTGCTTGGGAACTGAACTGAGGCAGAATAGACCAATTGTTCAAGTATCACTGTTAAATGTTAGAGTACATAGAGCCTCTTCTGTGGCCCATGGACTGGAAAGTCCCAGGGGCTTCTGGGGGCTGCTGGTCCCCCAACATAGAAGGAGGAAAGGAAAGTTGATGGTGACCTAGCAAGGAAGCTAGTTAGTGACCTGACTGCAAAATAGCCAGGTATTCAGCAGTTTGAAAAGGTCTTTGAAATTGTTTCTTCCCAATCCTCCTTATCAACCCCTGCCTGAGCAAAGTCC
This sequence comes from Zapus hudsonius, assembly GCA_004024765.1. Taxonomy (NCBI): domain Eukaryota; kingdom Metazoa; phylum Chordata; class Mammalia; order Rodentia; family Dipodidae; genus Zapus; species Zapus hudsonius. The sequence continues at coordinate 21,233 of PVHP010018500.1, read as the reverse complement.
CAGCTTTGCTTGTCTAACCCCACCTTTTAGTAAAGTGTATGTAAGGAAGCTACAAATTGGGTTTGAGGCCAGAGCCCTTTGAGAGCTCTTTTGGCTGTGGACCCCGGGTTCCAGATAAATCTCCTCTCTTCCACTCATACTTGTGTTGGAGTCATCATTCCAGAGATATTGCCACTACACTGTCACCAACAAGATGGAGACTGATTCCAACAGATGGAGACAGACATGTCCTCAGTCATGCACACTTGCTTGGAGCAGGGGGACATGATCTGCAGGCGCAGAAGAGCTCTGCCAGATGGGCAGAGTGGCAAAGAACTATAACCTCAAACTCCTTATGATTTTACCTATCAATTAAAAATAAATTTAGATTTGAAAAAGATTTTCTATTAGTTTTGGCCATGTATCTGAGGCCCACTCTGCACACTCTCCCAGAGGTATCTCCTCCAATGGCTTCCTGTGTTCCTTACATTCCAGAAAATTATATGAAATTCTTTGACAGAAAGTGAAACACCCACCACGACTCAGGGAACTGAGCGGAAGAGGGGGCAGAAAGATTGTGAGAGCCATGATGGGGGAGACTATCCAGAGGCATGGCACCCCTCAGTAACAACACACTTGGGCCAGAAGAACCGGGCTGAATACTAGGCTATCCATGGTCCCCTGCCACAAGGACTGATCCAGACAACCCACGGAGGAGGATATCCAGCTGATTGGGGATGGGGAAGAGGGGTATTGGGGAACTGGGGAAAACAACTCATTGTTTGCACATTAAATAATGTAACTCATTATGGGCAATTTAAAAAAAAAGAAAGTGAAACAGCATTACCACGGTACTTTTTTTTCCCAATTTTCCAAAAGGAAACTTGGTTTTTTTCATCTTCATAATTCTTTGCTAAATTCTCATCCTAGGCATAAATGACCTAGAAGAAGGAAGGAGCCACTGGTTTTAAACAGGTTGTCAACCTCACCATTTTCAGATCCTGCTCAGGAGGAGATCTAAGACTATCATAAAGATTTCACAAAGCCAAGGAGGAGTCTCCTCCTAACAGGGATTCTTTTATATAAAGCTTGTAGTCCATTTCTGTGAAGATATGACAAAGAAAGCCTCTAAGGGTACCCAGACTTCTTCAGAGAGGCTCACATTCCTCCCTGTCACCCTAACTTCTCCAGAACGTCTGGAGTTGCAATGAACAAGCATCACTCAGTGTCTTGTTGAAAATCTCCATGGGCGTCTCTATAGACTGTGCACAGTGAGTGCCCTGCTCTTGGGAGATAGGCTTGATCCCGAGGGAAAATCCAACTCTGAGCTAGAAGAGCAATATGATTTCCCAAGATTTGAAAGAAGAAAGGAAGCTGCTACAAGCATCTAAAGCACTGGAAGAATCCAAAGAGAGAATTAAGAAATCTGGTTAAAAGCTGGACTTTGCAGAATTACAACAAACTGGCAGGAATCCCAAGAAAGTCGGCTTTTGAAAGGATTGGCAGATCTATAATAGGAAGCCAAAAGGAAATTATTTTTTACATCTGTGTTCTGTTACCCAAACAGTTATTTTCTTACTTGTAGCATAAATGACCCTAAATTTAAATTTACATTTATAGAAGTGGTGAATCTCACCTCTTCTAAAATGCATTTTTTGTCTTAGAATTCTATTGCTGAGGATCAAAGTCAGATCCCTGTGCAAGCTAGGCACACATGCACACAACTATGTTAAAACAGGTTTATACAAAAATGTCCTCAAAATTCTTTTGCAATAGAAAAGAATTATACCACTTTCAACAAGCAAAAATATCAACATCGATGGTCTTCAAGAGAGCAATATTTGAATTAAATTTGTGCTGTGAAATTGTAAGCAGCTAAAATGAGTTGCTTTTTAAGTTGACCTGGAATTACCAAGAAAATTATTAAGTAAGAAACTGAAATGAGAAACAATATAAAATTATCTGGCTTGTGTATTTAAATAATTATACAAAAGATCATTACATATTCATATATATTACTATTCATAAATGCAAGCAAAATCATATATTCTGTTAATAAATCAAATTAGATTACAGTGGTACTTCTAGAAACTTCAGGAGAGGTCTTTTTTATAGTTGAAAAACATATATCTTTAGCTGAACATGGTAGATCAGTCCTATAAACCTAGTACCCTGGAGGCTGAGGTAGAAGGAACATGATGATTCGTAAGTGAATTTGAGCTATAGAATGAGTTCCAGGTAAGCCAGACCAATATTGAGGCCCTGCTGAGAATTTCTGCTGAAAATAAGTTTATGTGCTTTGTTAAATGAAAAGTAAATAAAAGTGACTTTTGAAAGTTGTTAGATAACTTCAAATAGCAGCTTGGGTTCATAGAAAATAGTCTAATTTAACACACAGCTAAAGTTTTAAAAGTCAGCCTTTAAAAATCAGATTAAAATGCATCATGTTTAAAGCCAATGGAAGCAAGATCAGCCCATCTCTTAGCCTGCCTGCGAGAGAGCTCACTGTCTCTTCAGGTCTAAGGGAACAAGTGATCTCTTTCCTAAAGGACTCAGTAAAGCAAAATCAGAAATCCTTGACACCATTGAGCAATGCTGATCTATATACAAAGATTGGCCACTAACTTTTAGAAGAAAATTTAATAAATTTTATTTTTTTCTTTTGTGTTTTTTGTTGACTCATCTAGAAAATGTGGCTATGCATTAGACTACAGAGAATTATCTTGGACTCCTAAGGTGTTTTCTTTGAAAAATTATAAGAGAAACACAGCCATAAATATTTATATGAAATTTCATTCTTGAGTTCCTGTTGGTTATAACATCAATCAGGATTTTAAAAAATGTCACAGCATTCTCTATGGTCTTTGGATTCATACAACCTACTGTCCATGTGATTAATATATGTTTATGCAACATTAGAAGCCCTATATATGCTAATTAAGGCTTAATTAAATATTTCTTTAATTAATTAGTTTCAGAGTATAAAATGGGAATAATTCTTCATGCTAGAGCTAACATCATAAGAACGTTTCCACTGACTTCACTAATCTGCTATGTGCTTTAATTTAGACAGATTAGAAAATGTCAATGGCTTAGATTTCTTCCACGTATTTCCCCAAAGTCAACATTAAAAGATTAAGTAAACATGAAATGAAAGATTAAAATAACACCAGCTTTGTCCCAAGACAAAACAAAGAAGCTGTACAGTACCTGAACTTTCAGAATTATGTGAAGGCATTTTGATGATCAAACTGAGACTTGTGTCTTTTTAAAATGTCACAGAATCTCTTATATTCTTTGTTGTGGTTGTGGTTGTTGTTGATTTGAGGTAGGGCCTCAATCTAGCCCAAGCAGACTTACTCTGTAGTCCCAGGCTGACCTCAAACTCATAGCCATCTTCCTGACTCTGCCTCCCCCAAGGCTGGAATTAAAAGCATGTGCCATCACACCCGCTCTTATATTCCTTTAGAGAAACTTTGGAAATCTCAAAAAGAGAGAAGAGCTCATTTGCTGCAAATCCAGTTGTTCCCAAACATAATTTTAGAACACAGCTGTTCTCAACAACATGGATGGAGCGGTTGCTTGTGTGTGTCCACTACTCAGGGCCCTGCATGGACGTAACCGGTGTCAATGTCCTGGTGCTTACTTCTGCTTTGCATTGCAGTGATGGGTTGGAAAGGATGAGAAGAACCTAAAAGAAGCTATGAACACCCCAGGCTGCTTCTAGAAGTGCCACAGAACTGAATAACTCCTTAGCCATCCTCAGAGCAATACTTGGGAACTTAGATTGTCTGTTTGCTTTAATGAGGTCTAAGTGAGGATGACTATACCTCAAGAGATATTTTCAATTCAGGATATATATCCAGCCTCTCCTCATCTGTAAAAAGAGTAATAATTAACTTCCTCTAATTTCAACAAAGTTTAGCTCTTTAGAAAGCATATGCATAATTTTGCCAATTATGCCTATCTGTTAGATTATTTTTCTCAAACATTGTTGTAAAAGCATGATATTATCAAGTATATTTTAAAAATATAATTACAAACTGGCTATTAACCAGGTCCAACCTGGTTACTATAATAAATAAATGTATATAATTATTAATATATTATATATATTTATATATATTAATAATTATATAATTATTAATATATAATACACACTATAATAAATAAATGTATATAATTATTAATATATTATATACATTTATTTATTATAGTGCACTGGGGAGGCAGAGGTAAGAAGGATTGCCGTGAGTTCTAGGCTACCCTAAGACTACATAATGAGTTCCAGGTCAGCCTGGGCTAGAGAAAAACCATACCTCAAAAAAACAAAAACAAAATAATAAAAGGCTTATGTAAGTATAGTAGCACCTCTTGTTAGTGTGTCCTACAATAAAAAACACTGAGGAAGGAGTAAAAGCACAAAAAGATAAAAATTAAATGATAAAATAAACTTGCCTTTCAAAAGGAAAATGTGAGAATTATGGGATAATCTTTGCTAAATTCAACTTAAAACTCACTGCATTTTCTCTCTAACCTTTCTTTTCTTGCTATTTTTGGAATATAGAAATGTCCTTCAAGGTCCACAGATTGCCAGGTGGTGAGGAAGAGGTCAAGCCCAGTGGCAGAAAGTAAACGTCTCTTTCTCTCTCCTCTTCTTTTTCTCTGCCTCCCTTTCTCTCCCCTTCTACCATGTGGTACACAGTGTTCTCTGCCACACACTCATCCATAACATGATATCTCACACAAGGCCATAAGGCATCAGGCCAAGAGACCATGCACTGAAACCTCAAACATTTCTTATTAAAGTAATTTATTTGTGGCCTTTGGTTAAAATAAAATAAAAGGCCCAGCCTTGGCCTGTCTTCTGGCCAGTCCACCTCCTGCTTGCTGCTTGGACTCCTCGCAGCTCCTCCAGACATTGCTCTTAACAGTGACCCTCTGACAGGAGGCTGCACAAGTTGTCCCCTCTCCCCAATCAACCTAGGAGCCATTGCTTCTCTGACCTTACTAGAGGTCAGACCAAGCTCAAGTCTTGGAAGTGCCTCATTCTACTTCCTGAACCTCACCTTCCAGAAAAGTCCCAATAAAGATTTTGCACAGTATGCTTGTTCAGGTTTGGCTTCTAAAAAATCTGACCTAACACAATCCATCACTCTGAGCTCTTTTCTTCTTCACCATGTCCTTCTCTCACCCACAATAGACTCTAAAAAGATAGAAAAATCACTGCTCCTTCACCAAGATAAACAAGAGACCAGTGCTGCCAAGGGAATATATTAACAGACAGTAGGATATGTCTGAGAGAAAAATGACCACACGCACTGTCTGGTCTGAGCAACACAGGGGCAGGGCACCCACTCCCCAAAACCTCCTCCTCCTTAGATTAGTCCTGGCTGGATCGCCTCCCTGAATTAGAAGCAAAGATTAATGAAATATTCTCTGCTTTCTGTGCATAACACTAATAGGTTGATGTGCCTTTTAGTTACAAAATTCTGGAAGATTCAACTTCACCAGGAAGTTGTGAAGGAAAAAGAACTGGTGAGTAGATGAAAATGAAGCCACCTAAAGCTGGGGTGGGCTGCACACCTGTAACCCAGAACTTGGAAAGTAGAAGCAGGAAGGTTAGGCCTCAACCTCATCCTTGGTTACCTAGAGAGTTTGAGGCCAGCATGGTGTCCATGAAACCAGGAATGAATGAAAAGAAAAGAAGGAAAGAAGGAAGGGAGGGAGGAAAGGAAAGGATGGAGGGGAAAAAGAGAGAGAGGAAAGGGAGGAGAAGGGAAAGGAGAGCTCAGTCTTTTGAGAAACAAATTTGGATGTGATTAATACTATCAAACCATACTAGAAAAAAACTGCAAAGTAAGAGGATAAAAGTATATCAAATGTCAGCTCACAGGGGCTGGGGAGATGGCTCAGCAGTTAAAGGAGCTTGCTTGCAAAACCTGACAGCCTGGATTTGATTCCCTAACCACCCACATAAAGCTGGAAGGACATTCATTTCAGTGGTAAGAGACCCAGTGGACATGCGCATGCATGCGCACACACACAAATAAATATTTTACATGCACTTCCAAAACAGATTTAATATGCTTGTATGTTTTTTCAAAAGAATGGATGTATGCATCTGCTGCCTCAAGAGACTATTACTGCATACTTTCCCTGTTGTACAATATGTTTGCATGAGAACTATGTTATTCCAGAAGCTTCTAATTATCAGTTAAAAGCTCTACTTGTAACATATCATAGTTTTTAATCAAACACACACAGATACAGACACACACACACCACTATGAATAAATAAAGTTTTCAACTTAAAAAAAAGTGTCAAGTTCATGTTGATAGTCAGTGAGCTTCACTGGAGACTTTCAAATGTAGTCAAATGGAAACAGAATGGGATACGAGTACTAGCACTCAGAAAACAGCTCCAATGCAGATTCTACAAAGAAATTCCAGAAGTTAAGAGGCAAATTGATATACTTCCAGATTGAGGACTAATTAGGATTCCTTTCCTTTTATTTTTTTTTAAAAAACAACGTTTGATTCTGAAGATAGGGCAGTTATCAGAAGAGGTAGAATAGAAACACATCAGAGAAAATCAAATATATCCTTGAGCCCTGACCTCCGTGATGCTCTCCTCAAGGAAGAAAGCACTGCAGTAATGTGAGCTCATTTCCCTTATGTTCTCAGAAGGCTTCTACGCATTGTCTTATAATCATGCACGATCCCCAGGTGCCAAACTGTAGTGATGATCAGCATAGCTTCCACATTGCCCCTGAACACAGCATAGGATTCCTAGATTTGAATTGTAACTTTTCTTTTAATTTTGTTCCTAATAAAGCTTCCTATTTTATGCTTGAGTAATCTATAACATTAAATGGCTGCGTAAAACAAAATACATAATTCAGACTACAAATAAAAATGGTGGATAAAGTAATAAACATCAAAAATTCACTGCAGAAACAATACCACCTTAAATGTAGGGTGAAAATTTTATAGTGGACGCTGGTTAACTTGAAGTAGGTGTCATGCTTACTCGTGCAACAGCAACTTGATTCAGAATAAGCTAGGAGACCACCTCTGGGTGTGTCTTGGAAGGTGTTTTCAGGGAGGTTTAAATAGGGGTGGGAAAATACACGCTGAATGTGTGCAGCAGCATCTGATGGGTTGGGGTCCTGGACTGAATGAAAGGAAGAAGATAGAACAAGTGAAGAAATGGCATTTGTCTCTCTCTCTCTCTCTCCTTCCTGACTGTGGGTGCAATGAGACCAGCCACCTCACTATTCCACAAAAAATGCAATGAGTACATCATGCTAGTGTTATGTTTTGGAGCTGTGGTAGAACATTTGGCTGGCAGGCTGTGGGTTCAATCCTCAGTACTGTGTTCTATTTCTACACAAAGAAGTGTTACTTTTTTGTCATTTTAGGGTAGGGTCTTGCTCTAGCTCAGGCTGAAACAGAATTCACTCTTTAGTCTCAGGGTGGCCTCAAACTCACAGCAATCCTCCCACCTCTGCCCCCCAAGGCATGTGCCACCACACCTGGCCAGGACATCTTTTAAAATGATGAAATTCATAAGATAGATTCAAATGATGCCGTAGTTAGTATTAGCCTTATTCCAAGCATTTGTTTTCTTCATAGCGGCTATAAATTATCCAACCAAGTAGACTCTAGTTGTACTTATTTTACCTGGATATTTTCATTTCTTTTTATTTAATCCCAATGACACTATCATACCTGCTGTCTCTTAGGGAACATATCACTCGCTTGCATTATGTTATTTTGCAATAAAATTCAAATTTAGTACTTTGAGGTCCGAGGATATTATTCAGGTAGGGTGCTTGCACACACACACACACACACACACACACACACACACACACACACACACACTTCTTAGACACACTACCTTACTAAGTACATTATAGCTTTGCTCTCCTGTGAAGACTGTTGTGGTAGTTTGAATAATGTCCCCCAAAAGAATTAAGGATTTATTAAAATTATTGTCTCCAGGCTTCTGGCTGGAGGAAGTGCCACTTTGGCCTAGCCTCCTGGGGACTGACCCTTTCTAATTTGGATGTAAAATAGTAAGGGTAGATATGCAAAAGAAGAGCTAGAACCCTGGTCTGGAGATCTGCATTTTGTGAAACACAGTGTGTTACAGTGTGCTTGCTTGGTGCTGGTGCTGGGCTTCTGTTTTCTGTCTCTGCTTGGATCTGTGAAAAGGGGCCAGCCTTTTTTCCTTTAACTTCTTCCCCTGGATCTGCTCAATAAATATTTTTCTCCCATAATCGTCTGTGGTTTGGAGATTCATCCCAGCGGCCTGTGGCTAAGACAACTGTTGACTCCCTGAATACAGTAAGGCATATCACATGCTACTTTTGTATCATTTACATAAAAGATATTCAACACATACCCATGTAATTTCAGTTTAACACATCAAGAAAGTCTTGTCTATAAACATCTATAGAAATCACACATCTTTGATCAACTGAACTATATGATTCTAAAATGTGTTTATTAATCAATGTCACAAGCTTACTCATAAGATATTATTCTTTGATTAACTAGGAGTTAATTATTTGAAATGTCATTCAAAAGTCTCCTTCAGATTTTAATACAATATGATTAAGTTTGTAATGCAGAATTCATGGGAGGGGATGAGAATAATTCTAGAAATGTTAGTGTACATTGCTTGTTAATTTGTACTGCTCTTTCAAGGAAATGTCATACATATGAATTTCTTTACTTGTTACTGCAACCAAATACCTGACAAGAAGCAGCAGCTTAAGGAAGGGTTTGTCCCAGTGTAAAATTCAAAGAGATGCATTCCATCCTGACAGGGAAGGCATGTGGCAGGAACAGAGAGCTGCTTGCTTCCGCAGTCAAAAAGAGATCCAGACCTGAGGAAGAAATGGGCATCGCCTGGTAAGAGGACCCTTGAATAGAAGGGGAGGAAGCCTAACCCCATAAAAAAATGGATCAGACCTGCAACTCTTGGTCCCAGTCATGGGTTCCCTCCCACACTGAGCTGTTGATCAGAGACCCATGAGGTCCCTAAAACAAGACAGGATTCTGTCAAAGCTCTTGAATACCCACAACAGGCCAAAGGTAAGACCTTTTGCTGAAGAAACCACAGAAAGTCATCAAACAACACCGAGAGACCTCGTAAGATCCAGAATGGTAACCAGGCTTCAGAGGGGAGCAAGTGCAGGGCTGGGAGGTGCGACATAAGCTGCCAGGGGAAATTGCTCAATGATATTTGAAGAAAGCAGAAACCACTGATATAAAATGCAGACAGTTACCATAAGAAGGCTGAACACACTCCGCTCTGGAAGAGATCAGTGAGCCAAGAAGAGATCTCTTGTACAAGAGAGGCATTAAACCTCAGTGGGGGTGGGGGTTGCAGTAATCAACAGATTTTAAATTGGCCAAGAAATCCACTCAGTGACAAGGAACTCTTAACTGGAATTGGGAACTAGCCCAAAACCCTATGCAAACCAAAAATCTTGGGCTCCAAGGAAAAATTCCCATTATCAGAGAACTACAGAGAGGCTAATCCTAATAGAATCTTGTCAAATTAGAAATGTGTATTTCATTTAACCTATACTGATCTCACTCTCCAATGAAGACTTTGTTTATATTTAGCAGAAGGCAGTGAAAGAGCTGTGGTCATTCCAACCCCATCAATGAGCCACAGGCGGATGGCTGACACCCCAGCAAGAGATGAACCACCCAGGCCTATCATGTAGACCCTAAATGACACCCTTGAGAGAGTGACGGGATACACAAGAGACCTATAACCACAGCCAATCAGTCAACCTAGGATAAGTCAACAGGACAGACACGGATTTCCAAGACATCCCAAAGCAGAAGTACAGAGTCCCTTAAGATCTCAACAATAAAGCAGACTTAAAACACCCACCATGACTCCGAGAACTGAGCAGAAGAGGGGGCAGAAAGAATGTAAGAGCCATGGTCAGGGAGAATATCCAGAGACATTGCCCTCCTCAACAACAACACAAAAAGGGGGAGGACCTGGCTACCTCCTGTGATATCCATATCCCCCTAACTCATAGGTTGATCCAGCATGCCCACCGAGGAGGACACCCAACGTGTTGGCCCACTTCCTCTCCAAAGGTTCCACTCCCTAAAAATTCCTTCCAAATCTTTCCAAACAGTGCCATCAGCTGGGTCCAGGTGTTCAAATACATGAGAACATTTTCACATTAAAACCATTGCCTTCTTCCCCTGGCCCACATTGGATCATTGCCATCTAATGTTACAAAATGTTTCCAGTCCAACTTTAAAGGCCCACATAGCATCAGTTCCATCACTAGTCAAAAGTATAATGTCTCTACTGAGACTCAAGATAATCTTTTTAACTGTGACTCACTGTAAAATCATAAAACAAATTGCATCCTTCCAATTTATAATAGCACAGAGTAGACATTCTCATTCCCAAAGGGAGGAATTGGGACATAGCAAGGAAAGACTGGTAAGAATCAAGCTTTGTGAAGAAACTGGTCGTGTTGCAGTCCATCGTAGTGGGCCTTGGGAGATCCTGGTCTTATTGTGCTAGCATGAATTGAAGTTAGGGAGAAATATGAAGAAATATCATGCTAAAATGCAGCTGTCCTTCAAAGATGCCAATGGCCATTAAAAAAAAAAAAACTGGTATTTTTTTTTTTTTAGCAAAATAGGGTGTGTGATGCTATTGCCTTGGAAGTAGAATATCGATCAGGACCTAACATGTCATCCATAATTAGGCAACATGTAGGATTAGTGATTAAGTCTGATGAAGTCCATAGGAGTACTGAAAAGGAGTTTTACCAGACCACAAGTTTGACAGATCACAACCCCTATGTGTGAGTTATGATCAACCTATTTGGGCACTTAACAAAATATTCTTCCTGGTCAGAATTTAAAATGTGTGCACTGGGATGGAGAGATGGCTCAGTGGTTAAGGAACTTGCTTGAAAACCCTGACAGACCAGGTTCAACTCCCCAGTAACCATGTCAAGCCAGATGCACAGGGTGGCACATACATCTGGAGTTCCTTTACAGTGGCAAGAGGCCCCGATGTGCCTCTCTCTCTCTCTCTCTCTCTCTCTCTCTCTCTCTCTCTCTCTCTCTCTCTCTCTCTCTCTCTCTCTCACCCTCCCTTCCTCCCTCCCTCCCTCCTTCTCTGTGTTTTCAAATAAATAAATAATATCTGTGGACCTACCCTAGCATCATCATTTGGTGACTGGAAAACCAGACAAGCTGGGTAAAAGCTCAATAGAGTTAGTTAAACATACACTAAGTGTATAAGTTTAGCAACTGAGAGAAAACCATCCTACATACCACCTAAAATATATTAAAGATCTTCCTTTTCCATTTGCATCCTCACCCCTTTCCTGGGCAGTGATTTAGCCTAACCAACTCACTTTTCATTAAAGGAGCAAACCACACAACCTGTACAAGAACATTATTAGAATTTTCATTCCTGTGTTTGTCTACTGTTTGATTGTTTTTTAGTTTTTTATTTCCTTCTTAATGTTTTATTTTGCATTTTTTTGCAAGGAGAGAGAGAGAGAGAGAGAGAGAGAGAGAGAGAGAGAGAGAGAGAGAGAGAGAGAATGGATATGCCAGGGCCTCTAGCACTGTAAAGGAACATGAGATGCTATATCTGGTTTTATATGGGTACTGGTGAATCAAACCCAGATTAGGTATCTCAATCTCCCAAGAAATGTAATTACACATTTGCATGACTATTCCTGGCTCTATAAAATTTTAAAAGCATTTCATGTCAAAAGAGCACAAAGCAAAAAGGAAAGTCAGAAATTGAGAGAGAAGAAAATTATCATCTCAGCTTGTTGTTTTGTTTATTGAACACCAACTTCAAATGTGTGAAATATAAGGATTTTATAGGGGTTGTGATTTTAACGTTATAACCCTGAATGCAAAATCCTTTGACTCTCCTGACTAGGAGGGAGATTCTGAAAGAGAGTGGGGATCACTGAACTCTAGAAAGTCTGTTTTCTTCTGAAATAATTCCTCTTCTGAGGGCTCCATCTCATGGTGCCAATTTGAGAGCAGACTCTCTTGTTCATGGATAACTGCTCATTGTCTTCCTAACTGGCATCTACCATCTATGAGATCATTATAAAACAAAATTATCCCTAACAAACATGAAAAACAGTGTATCTATGACATAATAAAAACCAGTTATTTCCCGTTAGTCACAGATCTTTCATTTTTCTCCTTTAAAATGTGAATGTCAAACAAACTTTATTAGCATCATCTTAAAAGATTTAGATTTAGGTGAAGAAATAGAGTCTGGGTATAGTGACTTATACCTGTAATCCCAGTATTTGGAAACCTAATACAGGACAATGACCATGATTTCAAGACCATCCTGGGCTACAATCAAACCTCAAAAAAGAAAAGGAAAATTTTCTAGCTTGCACTTTTGCCTATGGCCACATCTGGATGCAGGATGAAAGTATTTGCCAGACATAGCCAATGCCAATGCTTTGACCTTGGCCTTACAGCCTCTAAAATAATCAGTGTGACACTTTCTTTGGCCTCTGATGAGTCTATCTTTATATCTACAACCTAGGTGAAACTTCTCTGTAGAATGATCAATATGAAGAGTGAGCATTCAAGAGTAGGCTGATCAATATGAAACTCCCCAAGTGAAAATAGGTGCCAATAGAGATACATGAGTCAATTAGAACACCAAACAGACAAGACCAGGAAAGAACCTCTCCTGACCATGTTATAAACAAGTAGACACAGAAGTGAAAGAAAATGTACTGAAACAAGAAGAGAGAAGCACCTGATCACCTGCAAAGTCAAGCCAATAAAGATAGCAGCATATTATACAACTCAAAATTTAAAAGCAAGAAGAGCTTGAAATGATGTATTCCAAGTCCAGAAACACACTGCCAACCCTACTGTATCCAGCTAAGCTATCTCTCATAATTGAATGAGAAATAAGAACTTTCAATGGCAAAAACAGGCTAAAGGAATACATGTCTACTAAGCCAGCTCTACAGGAGATACTTGAAGGGATCCTTCAGTCTGACAAGGAGAAAAAGTAGACACATGAAATTACAAGAATGAATAAATCATGCTTGAACAATACTTAATGCAAGAGAGTAACAGGAAAACAGCAAGCTCTACAAAAATCAAGAATGGCAGGAATACACACCTTGAAATAATAACTTAGCATCAATGGTCTCAATGTCCCAAAGAGACACAGTCTTGCAGTCTGAATTAAAATGCAGGATTCTTCTGTCTGTTGCCTTCAAGAAACTCACTGTTCAATAAAAGACGGACACTACCTTAGGGTAAAAGGCTGGAAAATGATATTTGAAGCAAATGGGTCTAGAAAACAAGCAGGTGTTTCATTACTAGTATCTGACAAGATAGGCTTCAAACCAGTATTACTTAAAATAAAATTTAAATTTAAATAAATAAATTAAAATAAAAATAAAATAATATAAAATAAATTTAATTTAATTTAAAATAAAAGTCACTCTGAGCTCCTTTAATCCCAGCATTCAGAATGTAAAGATAGGAGAATCACCTTGAGTTCAAGGCCACCCTGAGACTACAGAGTAAATTCCAGGTCAGCCTGGGTTAGAGTGTGATTCTACCTTAAAAAATCAAAAACAAACAAACAAAAAATGGTCACTTTATTACTAGTTAAGGGAAAAATCCAACAAGAGGACATGATAGTTCTAAACATCTATGCATAGAACATGGATGTTCCCAAATTCATTAAACAAATACTATTAGATATAAATTCACAGATAACCTCAACCACAGTAAAAGTGGATGACTTCAATACCTCTCACTCACCAATTGACAGGTGATCCTGTAAATAAAAATAAAAAATAAACTGAGAAGCATCTGGATTAAATGAAGTCATAGAACAAATGAGCCTAATAGACATCCACTGAACATTCCACCCAAATGCTGAAGAAAACACATTCATTTCAGCAGAACATGGAACATTCTCTAAAATAGATTATATACTAAGATACAAAGTTAATTTTAACAAATACATGGAAATTGAAATAATTCTGATCACAATGGGATTAATCTTCAAATTGACAGCAGGGATTAATCTTCAAAAATGCAAAACATACACCAACCCATGGAGGCTAAGAAGTGCACTACTGAATGATAAATGAGTCACTGAAGAAATCAGGCAGGAGATCAAAAATTTCCTAGAATTAAGTGATAATGAAAACACAACGTGAGAAAACCTGTAGGATACAATGAATCCATTCCTGAGAGGGAAATTTATAGCTTTAAGTGCCTATACTGAGAGATTAGGGAAGTGACAAGTACAACACTTAATGTTACACCTTCAGGCTTCCATAAAGAAGAACAAACCAAACCAAAAGTCAGTAGGCCTGTTATCTGGCTAAATGGATACATTATGCCCACCAAACTGCCCTCTAAACACCTAAATGTATGCCGATATATTAATGCTACTCTCACTTTTCGTTAGATGGTGGTGACCACCATAGTGCTGAGAAAAAGTGACCGTGGAGTGTTCAACACTGAGAGATCTCTATCACAACCTCCAAGGCTCAGGGTTCATTGCAGAAGAGGTGGCAGAAAGAATAAAAGAGACACAAAATGGCCTTGATACTCATGACCTAACACTGCCTACACAAGACCTTCATAAAGAGGAGGAAAAAATGATGGCATTAAAATAGAAGAGAGACTAATTGGAAAAAAAGAAGGGAATCAATGAAGGGTGGATTTGAGAGGGGGACAATGAGGGTACTGGTAAAGATTATCACGGATTATTGTCTGTACTTATGGAAGTTGTCGATAAAAAGTTTAAAAATAATGATATTTAAAAATAAATCAGTAGACAGAAAAAAATAAAGATCGAGGAAGAAATCAATGAAATAGAATTTTTTAAAACTACAAAGAATCAATGAAACTAAGAATTGGTTCTTTGAAAGGATAAATAAGATTGATAACCATTAACAAACTGAAAAAAAGAGTTTAAATTAATAAAATTAGAAATGAATAGGGCAATATTACAAGAGGCACCAATGAAATTCAGAAAATCATAAGGACATGCCTTAAAAACATATCTGAAAAAAAATGAATGAATTTGGGCTAGAGAGATAGCTCAGAGGTTAAGGCACTTGCCTGAAAAGCCTAACCACCTGGGTTCAATTCCCCAGTGCCCACATAAAGTCAGGTGCACAAAGTGGTGCATGCATCTAGAGTTTGTTTGCAGTGCCTAAAGCCCTGATATGCCCATTCTCTCTCTCTCTCTCTCTCTCTCTCTCTCTCTCTCTCTCTCTCTCTCTCTCTCTCTCTCTCTCTCTCCCCTTTCTAACTCTTCCTGCTTGCAAATAAATAAATAAATAAATATCACTATCACCAATGTACTTCAACATAGTGCTTGAAGTTCTAGCCCAAACAATAAGATGGTAGAAAGACATAAAAGGGATACAAATTGGAAAGAAAGAAGTGAAACTACCCCTTTTTGGAGATGACATAATCTTATACATAACCAAAGGACAGTACCAGTAAAGTCCTAAAGGTGATAATTACCTTCAGCAAAGTGGCAGGATATAAAATTAACACATAAAACTTAGTAGCTTTCCTGTGTTCGAATGACATGCATACAGAAAAAGAAATCAGCAAGGCTATCACACTTTCAATAGCCTCAAAAAAATCAAAAATCTTGTAATAACACTAATCAAGGATGTGAAAGACTTGCATACTGAAAATATAAAAATGCTCAAGAAGGAAATTGAGGAAGATGTGAAAAGATGGAAAGATCTTCCATGCTCCTGGATAGGTGAAATTAATATTAACAAAATGGCAATACTTTCAAAAGCAATATACAGATTCAATGCAATGCCAATAAAAATCCCAGATTCTTTCTTAACATACAGAGAAAAAATAATCTCAAAATTTATTTGGAATGGCAAAAGTCCCAGAAAGCCAAAACTATCCTTAGTAAAAGAAGCTCCTCAGGTGGTATCAGATTCCCAAAATATACTACAAAGCCATAGTAACAAAAACAGCATGGTATTGGCATAAAGACATACAAATAGACCGATGGAACAGAATCGAAGACCTTGCTCTTAGTACATGTAACTATAGTTACTTGATCTTTGACAAACATGCCAACAATGTTCATTTATGAAAAGATATCCATTTCAACAAATGGTTCTGTACAAATTGGATAAATACATGTAAAAAAAATGAAGTAGACCCACTCTGTCACGATGCACAAAAATCAAAATGGATCAAAAACCTCAACATAAGACCTGAAACTCTGACAACCCTGGAAGAAAAATTAAGAGGATCTCTCCAGGATGTAGGAGTAGGAAAAAACTTCCTGAACAAACATCCAGTAGCCCAAGAAGTACAACAATCACTTAACCAATGAAATTTCATCAAGCTAAACAGTTTGTTTATGTTTATGTACAGAGAAACATAACACATTCAGAGCCAATAGAATTATATCATACTGGTAGATAATCTTTGCCAGCCATAACTTGGACCGAAGTCTAATATCTAGAACTTACACAGACCTCGAAAAATTAAATAATAAAAAAATCAAATAGCCCTCTCACAAAAAGGGTCACTGAATTCAACAGAGAATTCACAGAAGAGGAAACACAATGGCCTATTCTCATCATCCTTAATCATCAGGGAAATGCAAATCAAAGCAACATTGAGCTTCTACCTTACTCTAGTCAGAATGGCAATCAAAAAATCCACCAACAATACATGTTGGTCAGGATGTGTGGGAAAAGGAACCCTTATTCACTGCTTGTGGGGTTGCAAACTTGTACAACCACTATGGAAAGCAGTGTGGAGCCTCCTGAAAAAGATGCATATAGTGCTATGAACATAACCAGATATCCCCCTAATGGGCATCTACCCTCAAGATTCCTCACTTCAGCATAGAGACATTTGCTCAACCATGTTTCATAATAGCTAAAAATTGGAATTAACCCAAATGCTCATCACTGGATGAGTGGATATTAAAGTTGTGATACGTTTACACTATGGAACTCTCCTTGGCTGAAAAGAAAAATTGCATAATGAAATTTAAAGAAAAGTGGGTAGACTTGGAGCAGATCATTCTTAGCGACCACACACAGGAAGAGAGTCAAGCACTGCATATTCTTGCTCATACGTGGTTCCTAGCCAGGTTAAGCTTGAACAGTAAGAAAACCTGACAGGAGAATTGAGAGACTAACAAAGGGGGTGGAAAAAAGTGGGGAGCAGAGGGGAGAATTTTACAACAATCTAAACCAATAATGAATCAACACATAAAATCCTTATATTCATATAGTTTGCTCTCAAGGAAGCTGTAGGCATTGTCTGGTAAGAGGCCCCCTGAATAGGGTAGGAGGAAGGAAGCCTAACCCCAAGACAAATGGTTCTGGCCTGTGGCTCCTTGTCCCAGTCATTGGCTACTTCCCACATTGAGCTGTTGATTGTAGAGACCCACCCCAAAACAAGACAGGCTTATGTCAAAGCTCTTGAATACCCACCCCAGGCAAAAGGTAAGACTCTATTTCTCAATATACAACAGAGTGTGTGCAGCCATTGCCCAGGCAGTGACTGCCTTGCAAACATTGGCTCTGAGAAGCCCAGACCTCTCAGCTACACACTGAGGGGTTTAGAGCATCCATGTGGACCCCATTTATGCAGTAGGACAGGTGCTGCTCTTTGGTATGTAACCTAAAAGGATACTAGTTATTTCTTGATCACGAAGCAAGGATGAATATTAATATGAATTAATATTCACTATGAATATCATAGCGAATACTAACAAGTTTGTGAGGGTTGGTGATCTTACTGTCAGATTATTCCCATATCTTGCCAGGGGGGATCTTACTGTTGATATCCACCGCTGGCACTGGGTGCTCTTAAGAAGGTTAGGTCATTGTCTAACAGCAGTTACCTATCGTGTTCTTAACACTGACTTGTGAATTTTTAAAGGAGTTCTGTTGTACTGAATATTTCCTGAAAGAAACTGCAGTGAGCCTATCAGCATGTTTTTATTATTACGAAGGCTATTTAAATAGAATACTGATGATTGATCCTATACACACACAAAAAAAGTGTTTGAAACCAGGACTGAAAAGTGGCTTAAAATTGGGGGGGTCCTTGCTTTCAAAGCCTGCTGGTCTGAGCTTGATCCCCCCAGTGCCTACAAAGGCCCTGATGTACCTGTTTTCTCTCTCTCATTCTCTCTCTCCTTGCAAATAAATAAAAATAAATTTTAAAAAAATATTGAACAACCCAACCAAAAGTAGTCTAGAGAAATGGAGAGTTCTCAAAAGAATAAATACAAATGGTCAATAAACATTTAAAAACATTTTCTGCCTCCTTAACCATCAGGGAAATTAAAATTAAAACTACTTTGAGATTCCATCTCACTCCTGTCAAAATGGCTGCCATCAAGAAAACAAATGACAATAAATGCTGGCAAGGGTGTGGGAAAAAAGGAACTCTTCTACACTGTTGGTGAGACTGTAACCTGGTTCAGCCAGCGGGAAAATCAATGTGGAGCTTTCATGAGACAGCTAAAAATAGACTTGCCATATAACCCAGCTATGCCACTCAGTGACATATACTTTAAGGACAACTTATTACTATAGACACTTGCTCATCCATGTTTATTGCTACTTTACTCACAGTAGCTAAAATGGAACCAGCCTAGATGTCCCTCAACTGATGAATGGATAATGAAGATGCAGCATATTTATACAATAGGGTTTTATGCCACAGTAAAGAAAGATCAAATTATGAAATTTGCAAGGAAGTGGATGGACCTGGAAAAGATTATACTAAGTAGGAGTGACAGTGGAGTATTCCTTACTGATAACCCAGCTTGAATACCCACCCCAGGCTGAAGAAACCACAGAAAGTTATCACCCAACACTGAGAGACCCTGCAAAATCCAGAATGGTAACCAGCCCCCAGATGCTAGCATATGCATTGCTGGAAGGTGCTACATAAGTGGCCAGGGGAAATTGGTCAATAATATTTGGAGAAAGCAGAGACCACTGATATACAATGCAGACTGTTGCCATGAAAAGGTTGAACACACTGCCTCCTGGGAGAGATCAGCGAGCCAAGAGTGACCACTGGGCAATAGAGGTGCCATAACCTGGGGAGAGTAGTCATCAGCTTTCAAATTGCCCAAGAAATCCACTCAGTGTCAAGGAGCCCTTAAATGGAATTGGGACTCAGAGCTGCGTGTTGTGCTATCCATAACCTCCTACGCCAGGGAACAATCCAGTGTGCCCACCTAGGAGGATACCCAGTGGATTGGGGACAGGGAGGAGGGAATCAGGGAAACCAAAATAATATTTACTAATACAATGTATCTAATTTTGGACAATAAAAATATTAATTGAAAAAAAAGATGCAGACTGGATGACTGCATTAAAACATTAGATACAACTTTGTTGTCTCCAAGAAACCTGTCTCACTGGTAAAGACACCCACAGACAGAGAGACAAGGATGTGGAACCATCTCTCAAGTTGATGGAAGCCAAAAATGAGCACATCCCTATGCTGTTTGACAAACTGAATTTCGAAACAGCCAGAAGGAATTCAGAAAGCCAGTAAATATCAATCAAGTGAGCAATGCATCAAGAAGATATAACTGTTACAAAGATGATGACAATAAACAGGTCTCCCAATTTCATAACACAACTACCAGTGGACATAAAAGGTCAGACAGGTCCTGTATCAGTAAATGTGGGCAATGTATTAGTCTCCTCTTAGGTCATTCAAATACTGCGTTAGTATTTGCTCTTTATTTGCTTACTTTTTTAGTATTTTTTGGTGGTTCACTGCATTGGATAGGATGGATTTTTTTTCTTAGGTCTCCTTTGCTCACCTTTTCCTCTCATAAATCTAACTGCTTTCAGGCAGTCCCTCCACTGAATCCTTCATGTAAGAAAGAGAAATTGTTTTGGGGGGAGGGAGTCAAGGTAGGATCATGCTGTAGCCCAGGCTGACCCGGATGCACTATGTACTATCAGGGTGGAGCATTTTCTTAATGAAGGCTAAGAATGTAGCCACTGGTAAAACACTTGTTTGGCACTGGCAATGCTCGGGCTTCAATTGCCAGTGTGAAAGAAGGGAGTGAGGAAGCGCATGTGATTTGACTTGTTTCTAACAGGTCTGCGGTACAGCCCAGGCTGGCCTTGAACTCTCGTTTTTAATATCTTTATTATGAATAAGTCTATACATTGTATGAGCAAATTTTGTGAATGTGTCCCTGTTTCCCTTCTCTCTGTCCCCTATTCACTGGGGTCCTTCCTCGGTGCACATACTGGATCTGTCCATAGCTTAGGGGTTATGAACTGCACCCATGGTAGCCAGTTTTTCATTTTTTTTTTCTTCCCTCTTGTGTATTGTTGCTGAGTGGGGAGATGTCTCTGCATATCCTCCCCCACCGTGGCTCTTATATTCTATCTGCCCCCTCTTCCACTCAGTTCCCTGAGTGAGTTTTGAGTCTGCTTTTTTGTTGAGATCTTAAGTATCTCTGGATCTTTGCCCTGGGTTGTGTTGGGTATCATTGGTGTCTGTTTCCATTAACCCTTCATGGGTTCTCAGACTTGCTGTGGTGATTGGTTTCCTGTTTGTTTCTTCACTTTCTTGTAGGTTTCATCTGGGCCCTGTGTGAAGGCTAGGTGTGGCTTGTCACCTGCCAGGATGTCAACCATCATCCAGTCCTATGGGGACCAAGAACTCTGGCTCCTAGGGGAAACTCCCTCTACCAGAAAGCTACAGAGAGGCTATACCCATTAGAAGCTAGCCAAAATAGCAATGTTGTCTCATTTAACCTATATTGATCTCACTCTCCAATGGAGATTTTGTTTGCATTTTTCAGAAGGCATTGAGAGAGCCGGGGACAACCCAATTCCACCAACAAGACATTGTCCTTGAACTCTTAATCATCCTGGATCTACCTCTCAAATCCCAGCTTTATAGGCATGCACCACCACACCCAGCTCCTAAATGAATTTCTTCAAGTTGAAGTGAAAGAAATCAAGAAAAAATAAAATAGGAGAAATTGTAACATTCATGATAAAAGTAATGATATAGCAAATTCTAGAATCCTCTAAAAACTATGATAGTAGCACACACATCACTTTCAGCTCTATAAAATTTAAATAGGACTGCGTGGTGGTGATGACCTTTATTCCCAGCACTTGTGAGGCAGAGGTTGGAGGATTGCTGTG
>PVHP010018499.1:0-25166 GCA_004024765.1 Zapus hudsonius | reverse complement strand
CTGGTGCAGGAGCTGGGGAGAGGGTGGGCTTGGGTTCAGGGCTGGCTGGGGTCCAGGGTTTGGATCCCAGCTGGAAAATCAAACCTTTACAGAGAGTCCTGGCGATGCTGCTACTCGTCCACCATCTTGCTCCACCCCTCCAGAAAGTATCTTGAACGGCTTTGGCAGCTGCAACCGACAGGCGCCTCTCCTCACGCTCTGACGGCTGCCCACAGCTGCCAAGCCTGGCCTGCGCCTTACATCACATTATCATATTTAGAGACATTGCTTTCTCGTGAGCATTTGGATGCCCCTGTTTGACTAGTATATATTAGCATTTCACAAGCTGTTAAGGGGGCTTAGCCTCCTATTATCTACCTGAATACTCAAATGAGTCCATAAAACATTGAAAAACATCAAAATCACCAGGAAAGGCTGAGGTAGGAGGATTGCCATGAGTTTTATGCCAGCCTTGGTTGGAGTAAGACTCTGCTTCAAAAACAAAAATCCTATATTGTTAAAAACATAAAATCATTGTTGTCTACAGTTCCCTTTGTGGTTTCTTCCTCCTGAGTGCTGATCTCTAGTTTCAGGGTTTTGTTTAGTGTTACATCCAGTGTTCCTGGAGACCGTATAACTAACTAGGAAAGATTCTTCTCTTTCTTCTGTTAGCATAGGATGGTTTATATTAGATTTTATATAATCTTAAGGCAGGGTTTCACTTTAGTCCAGGCTGACCTGAAACTGACTTTGCTCCAGGCTGGCCTCGAACTCATGGCTATCTTCCTTCCTCGGCCTCCCATGTGCTGGGATTAATGCCATAAGCCACCTTGCCTGGCTCTAGATTTTATATTTTTTTATGAAACAGAGTCTCACTTTGTATCCCAGTCTGTCCTCAAACTTTCCCTGATCCTCCTGCCTAAGCTTCTTGAGTGCTGGGATTGCAGGTATGAGTACCAAGCCCAGCCTGTATTAGATATTTGGAGCTTAAAAAGTCAGATCACCATATCCGATCACAAAGAAAACAAGTATTCTTCTCAGGACTCCAATCCAGACCCATGACTTCTGGGGTCAAGCTCCTGTGGCACTTCCACTTGGGTGGCCAAGCTCCCATAGTCCTCTGCTCACTTATGTTCCCTTCCTTTCATACCATCACTTGAGGAAGTTTCACAGTTGCAGCCTTTGTTGGTGTTATCACAGGTTCATCACCTCATACCCTCAAGGAGTTTCACCTGAGTAAAACACACACCTTTGTTTTAATATCTTTCAGAAGGGATGACCAAGGCCATGAAGAAGAAATTCCTCAAAGCAGACATTCCTAGTGACGAATCAGTTCAGTGGACAATAAAGGAAAGAGTAACTGGAGAGAGTCCCTGGAAATATGCTAGCCTGTTAGATTGGCAATGCCAGGAAAGTCAGGAGGTCATACTGCAACAAGTGGTCCTCACCCACCAGGACACCCCAGCAGGGGTTAGTGGGCAAAAATGCAATGAGCCTAGGAAAGGCTGCACTATGAGTTCATCTCTTGTTAAAAGCCAGGCATCCAAAGCAAGCAAAAACATCTTTGAATGCAGTGAACGTGGAAAAGCCTTCTCTAAGAATTCCACCCTTAACAAACATCAGAAAATGCATAATGAAAAATGCCACACAAGCCAGAAGGCACATATCAAAGAGAGACGCTACGAATGCAGAGAATGTGGGAAAGCCTTTCACCAGAGTACACATCTTATCCACCACCAAAGAATTCACACTGGTGAGAAGCCGTATGAATGTAAGGACTGTGGGAAGGCCTTCTCCGTGAGCTCCTCGCTTACCTACCATCAGAAAATCCATACTGGAGAGAAGCCCTTTGAATGCAACTTGTGTGGGAAAGCCTTTATCCGGAACATACACCTGTCCCACCATCATAGAATCCATACTGGAGAGAAGCCTTTCCAGTGTAACACTTGTGACAAAGCCTTTGTGTGCAGAGCACATCTTACCAAACACCAGAACATCCACACTGGTGAGAAGCCCTATAAATGCAGTGAGTGCGGGAAAGCCTTCAACCAGAGTACCAGCTTCCTCCAGCACCAGAGAATCCACACCGGAGAGAAACCCTTCGAGTGCAACGAGTGTGGGAAGGCCTTCCGAGTGAACTCTTCCCTGACTGAACACCAGAGGATCCACACTGGAGAGAAGCCCTATAAATGCAGCGAGTGTGGCAAAGCATTCAGGGATAACTCATCCTTTGCCCGGCACCGGAAGATCCACACTGGAGAGAAACCTTACCGATGCGGCCTGTGTGAGAAAGCCTTCCGGGACCAGTCAGCCCTGGCACAGCATCAGAGAATTCATACCGGGGAAAAGCCTTACACATGTAACCTATGTGAGAAAGCTTTCAGTGACCATTCAGCCCTCACCCAACACAAAAGGATTCACACGCGAGAAAAACCTTACAAATGCAAAGTGTGTGGGAAAGCCTTCATCCGAAGCACGCATCTCACTCAACATCAGAGGATTCACACTGGAGAGAAACCCTACAAGTGTAATAAGTGCGGGAAAGCTTTTAACCAGAGTGCAAATCTCATTCAGCACCAGAGGCATCATATTGGAGAAAAGTGATATGAACGGATGAGCTTTGAGAATCAGTACTAATCGATGAAAGAAGGGGATCCATAGCGAATGGCAGTGACCTCCTTACATCAGGACAGTCATCGTATTTGCTGAGAGTCAAGCTCCACGTTATCATGGGCATTTCCTTGTCATGCAATTCCTTGAATAGCAGTATCTTTTGATTGGTCTGAATTGCCAGTATCAAAACCAATAGGAAGAAGCTCCTTTAGCAACATAAATGTCATTTTATCAAACTTAAGTTTGTTAAGAGTATTATAAAATTGTAAGAATTAAGGTTGGGAAACAAAGGAACAAGAGTAAGAACATTGTTTCGGTGCATTTCTTTTATTTTATTCATTTTCAAGCAGAGAGATACAGAGAAAGAGAGAGAATGCACCAGGGCCACCGCCTTGTGGGTCTGGCTTATGTGGGTCCTGGGGAATTGAACCCGGGGCCTTAGGCACTGGAGGTAAGTGCCTTAACCGCTGAGCCATCCCTCCAGCCCTCGATGCATTTTTCCCCCATATAAGGGAGTTGCGTTCTTTGTCTCTTCTCATCCACACCCCTGACACCTAACATAAAGTGCAGTCATCTGTGCGTATGTCAGACATGAATTCTGCTTTAAACCATCTCCTGTCACGTCTCCTAGGTCTGTCTGTTCATTGGCCTCTTATCTGCATTCTTCTGGAACAGTTCATTTAAATGCAGTGGCCCTCTTCTTGCTTAGCTCCCACTGTTCCTGCCGTGCCCCTTGATCTCAGGTGCAGTGTGGCATGTGACCACGAGCCAGCAGGTAGCTGGTCAGTGCCTGCAGCTCTGGATTCTGCACCAGCTCCAGCTTTCTTTCAGGACTCAGGGTTTCTGTCTTGGAAAAATATTGGTAAAAATCCTTGGGTTACCCAGGTCTTTTCGGCCTTGGCTTCACTCTGATCCTAGGAAGGCATGTAAATAGAGGCATTGCTTGGGCAGCCATTACCTCCGGCTGCCCCATCTGTAGCCAGTCTCCCCCCACACACACACACACACAGTCAGGTGCTCTCAGTCCTATGGGATGAGTCAGCCATCTATCTGCTTGGTTCCCAGCCTCTCAACTTCTGTGACTTGTCGTTTCCCTATGCAACTGCCAAGGCCAGTTCTCAAGTGCTCTGAGCCACCCTTCCTTGGGCCTGGGCGCCTCTGCAGTGGGCATCACTTCCATCATACAGAAATGTGGCACCCTAGTCCTTTGCTCAATTTGTGTCTGGCATTTTTGTAGGTATGGCTCTCTGTTCCTAGGAAAACATTCAGGTTTGAGGTTCTGCTTTTGTATTTCTGTTCTCCATCTGAGCATTCTACCACTTCCAGACTCTCCCATTCTGACAACCATGAAAAGCACACTAAGTGAAGCCATGGACCCCAGGGTGGCGAGTAGTACCAATAACATGCTGGTTGAGTGACAGGCTAATCCTGTGGGGACTTCTTTAATCATTAATGCTTCACTGCTTATGATAGAAATCACAGACCTATAGTTACACCTGTGCATCCTCATGCACTGCTTTGAGGACTGACTCTCCTTCCACGCCACAGGGAATGGCGGAGCCTCTGCCACTGCAAGCCGGGATGTACTCCACAGTGAAGGTGGAGGGCTGAATAAACCTGGTTGTGGAAGTGCTGTCCATCAAGTTAAGCAACCTTGCTTCCCAAAATGCTATGCCTCTGCTCCAAGTTCCAAAAGATATTCTGTATTGTGTTGGACTTGTGGCTGATAGACTTGGAAACCATAGCACCTTCAAAGTCGAACTTCTCCAAATTCAGCTTTCAAAATAAAGGCATCTGAATGGGCAGGGCAGGTCTCGTTAAATGGCCAACATCTTATACTTTCTCCTCTGAGTTTGTGGAGTACTTGGCACTGCCTGGGCTGTACAACTGTCTGTAGTGGCAGCCTCACTCACGGTGGCACTGTCCAAACCCCATCCTTGCTTTCCAGGAGTCCCTGAGACTTGATTTCTTTTGTGTGTTTTGGCCTCAAACTTACGGCAGTCCTCCTGCCTCAGCCTCTTTCTAAAGCTGAGTCCGCTGCTCATCTTGGAAGCAGGTGGCATTACCATAGGACAAGGCTTGCAAGCTGCCTGCTGCCTGGGAGCCTCTGTGACCATCCAGAGGGTGGGTGCAGCCTGAGCCCCAGCCAGTTTACAGGCACCTTTCCTCCCCAGCTGCCAGTCAGGTTAATCTCTAGCCATGAGAAAAGGGCAGCTGCTTCTGTCCCTGCTTCCTAGACTTCCTGATTAGCCGCCGCACACCTAGGATTGCCATGGGAAAAGGACATTGTTAGGGACCTGTCCGGTTACCGAGGTTGCAAGCTGGTCATGTCCCTTTTACAGCTTTCTCCCCACATCCCACCCACTCTACTACCCCTGCGCCACACCATCCAACATACACAATGCCACCTTGGGATGACATGTCTCTTGCTCATGATGCCAATGTTCCCAACACACCTGAAAAGTCGCCTCCCACCAGCTTTCCTTCATCTGCAAGACTGTTGTTCCAGGTCACACTGCCCTGGGGAAAGCTCGAGACAGGTTCACATCCAGACTTCCTTCAGTGTGTGGGCTCCCATGGACAGCCATGGAAATGCCTGCTCTGCCAGCCTGGAACAAGTTTCCATAACCTCTCCCCAGGCCTTCCCAACTCCCCTGCTTGACCCAGGTCCCTTCTCTCTGTCTACCTGAGATCTTCTAGATTTGACATCAGCATGTCCCTAACACACCACTGTCCTCCATATTCAGTGACTACTTTAAAAATAGGCCTTTGCCCTGCAGCAGATACAGGAGGAGGGGGAGGGAGAGGGAGAAGACAGGGAGAATGTTTGCACTGAAACGATGGCCTCCTTTCCTTCTTCATTCTCTTAGCTGGTTGCCTGACCTTCCTGTGAGCAGTGTGGTTCCCTTCCCCAGTGGCCTCAGGACCATGACCTTGCCTCCAAAACAGGAGATAACACCCCCCACCTGCTGTGCCTTTGTCTGGCAGGAGCACAGCCCGTCCTGATTCCCTTCCCCCAAGCTAAACATCCACTTTAAAAAGCCAGATCTTGGTCTGAGTTTTGGGCTTCTCCCATCTTGGGAGCTAGCCTGGAGCTCGGGGTTCCCCTTCTTCCTATTAAAAACCTTTTCTTTCAGAGCGGTCTCCATGGTGGTCATTTCAATTCTAACATGTACTATTATAAAAGCTGCCTGAAAACTGGTAACTATAAAAAGCAACAGAAAGCTGACATCAAACTTTTGGGGATATTTACATGTATCTGATGAGAATTCACTGAATAATGTGAACAGCAGTGGGTGTCCTGAATTACTAGGGACAAATTTCCAAGGACCAAGTGTCATAGATGTGATAAAGTTGAAGTAAATGTGTCAAAAACGTCACATTGTTGAGAAAATATAAGAAATATTTAGAAGCTGTTGTATGCAACTCTGGGCACCTCAGCCACTGGTGGGAGGATCTGTAAGCAGATGTAATCTCACTCTGCTTTGGAGAACTCACACTGAAGACAAAAGCCACACTAGTAATAAATGTGGGCTGAGCCTCCAGTCTGGAACCATACCTTAAGCCAGGAGGGAAGAGGTCAAAGGCCTTCTCGCAGCCTAGCTCTGTACCACAGGAGAGAAAGCATACTAACAGAACATCATAAAACACAGACTTGAAAACACAAAACTTTATTCAGGAGTTCAATTAGATTGATTGTACTTCAAATCAGAACTATTTAGCCAAAACAGAGGAAACCCTTGGGTAATTTTAGCTCCCCACCCCACCCCCGCTAAACACACACAAAAATAAAGAATTTCGTGGCTATGCAAACTGTTGGAAAACCCTCTGTAAAAGCCAAATCTTTCTATACACTGGTGAATCCAGAAAGAAGAGGGGCCTCATGAATAAGTAGAGACAGAGATGCCCCATTACACAAAAGAGAAAACAGGTCATATCATGCAGATAGCTGACAGGTGCTGGAGGAGGAAGTGGAACTTTGGAGAGACAAGGACAATGCAGGCAGAGGGAAGCCAGGCCTCTATCAGTCACCACATGCTGATGGAGAATCCCGAGTGTGAGCATTGTAGACACTCGATGGAACTCATTCTAACTCATAGCTTAAATCACACAAAAAAATCTGGAAAGTTTTTAACTAGAAGTCAGAGAATCCACACTGGGAGAAACACTGAAAAAAAGAACATAACCAGGACACCTGCTCTCTGATCTGAGCTCCTCGAGTCTTGAGTGTTCCTGTGGGAGGAGGTCACGTGGAAAAGACCGTCACACTTCCAGGAACCCACACAGGAGACAAGCCCCCATAGCAAACTCTGGGAAGCGTTCATTGCTAATGAACCTCCAAGCTACACACTGTGGAGAAATCCAGGAATACACAGGAGCGAAGAAGGTGCTTCTATAGCAGAAATATTCTAAACAGAAACCTTGTTGATTAAAAAACTCTAAACACCTGGTTTCAAGGTCAAACCTGTGCAAGATTATCAGCCCACTGTTTGAGGTGGGCTTTCAGAATCAATTCTGGACATTAACTACTGGCAAATTCATGAAAAAGAAAAGAAACAAAACATTGGAAATGCACTCACCAGGGAAACAAAATTCCCTGACATCCAATTTACAATCAGAAAATTGGAAATCAAAAGTCCACACATCTGTGCTCTAAGCTTCCTCCCCCTCGTATCTCAAGCTCACCCTTCAGAGGGGACCTCGAGAGGTTTTATATCTATCATGTTATGTCCTTGCAATCAATCTTCACCCCGGATCCTATTGTGTCTCTGGACCCCTGAACACAACCCCCGACTAAGCCACCAGAGGACAGCAGAGCCACCTCTTCCTTTGTGCTCGACTTGAGCTGATGGACTGGACCGGGGAGGCGGGCAGTTGTGGTCACTGTGTGACATCCCGAAACTCCAGAAAAAGACCCCAAGGAACCCCTTGATGTGAGTCCAGCGTCCCTTCCCTGTCTGCTCCAGGCTCTCAGGGGGTCCAGCCCCTGTCAGTCCTGGCAGGAGGGCATTTACCTGAGCCCGAGCTAGCCCTGGGTAGCTCCTTCTGTGGGGCGCTCCCCTCAGCTTCTTGCCAGGGTCTCGTGCAGGGTCAGGGTGCCTGGCCCAGGGGCACCCCGCCCAGAAGGGAGGGCAGGAAGCCTGCCTCGGGTCCTGGAGGGGTGGCAGGCCAGGGCAGGTGCACCCCCGCCCTGCTACTTGGGGTCCTCGGGGGTCTCGCTCTTGGCCGCCACGGTGGACGTGGTCTTGAGGCTCCGCTTCCTCTTGGGCACGTTCTGCTCCGGGTGGAACAAGATGACATAGGTTTTGGGCACGTAGAGCATGCCCAGGGACACGGACGCACTGAGGCTCAGGGATACGGTCAGTGTGGTCGTCTGGATGTAGATCTGCACCATGGGGGAGGGGGAGATGGCATTCAGCCCCTCTCTCAGCCCTCCCCAAGCTGGAAGTCACTTCAATGGTGAAGGAGAATGACTACTGAGGCCAGGTGGCACTGGTGAAGCAGGAAGGATGGTAAGTGACACGGGCTGAGTTCCTTAGTTTGAAACATGGTTTCTTGTAGTTCAGGCTGGCCTTAAACTGGCTGGGGAGCCAAGGCGCCTTCCAAGTGCCCAGATTACAAGCATGCACACCACCACCACCACCACGGGGAGCTTCCCTGGCAGCACTGCCCACTGGGCTACATCCCCAGCCCCCCCCGTGAGGTAAGAAGGGAGTGGCACTTGAGAAGACCACCCCATGCCCAAAGGACTAGAGCATGTTTCAAATATAGAGATGAAGGCACACACAGGGCCTTCTTGAAAGAGCAAATAGGCCAACGAAAGGAGGACATAGGTGAATAAACAAATGTTCTGTGTGCACAAATAAACAACTAGAGAAATGACCAGGTAACTGGACCATAGATGAATGAATTTAAGTGACCAAATATGAAGACATCAAATAAAAGAACAAGTTAGGAAGAATGAAAAACTAAGAGGAGCATTAGAAGAACGGATGAGCCAGTGAGAGAAGGGACAGAGAGGAAAGGTGAAAGGAGAGACAAGCCCACAGCACTGAAGTGTGTGAAGGAATCTGAACCCCCATCATTCACGCAATGGGGCATCAGAGTGGTGGACGAGCCAGCCCTACAATGCGGTCAAGTCCGGCCACTCTGGTTACCTTTTCAGCTGACTGGGCGGTGCCGAAGAAGATAGGCACAAAAGCCAGCCAGATGATGCAGGTGGTGTACATGGTGAAGCCAATGGGCTTAGCCTCGTTGAAGGTCTCGGGCACTCCTCGAGCCTTGATGGCGTACACTGTACACGTGACCATGAGCAGGAGGCTGTAGCCCAGGCAGCCGATGAGTGACAGGTCGGACATGTCACACTTGAGAACCCCCCTGGCCTGCTCTGGGTCCACCGTCCTCTGCTCCTCATAGTCAATCACACTGTGTGGAGGCTGGGCCCCCAGCCATGCCATCACTCCCACCACCTGAGGGAACCAGAACAGT
This sequence comes from Zapus hudsonius, assembly GCA_004024765.1. NCBI lineage: Eukaryota > Metazoa > Chordata > Mammalia > Rodentia > Dipodidae > Zapus > Zapus hudsonius. Next base: position 16,085 of record PVHP010018499.1, on the reverse strand, counting down.
GTCAGGGACTCCTTGCCCCCCGGGCCTGGCCACAGGCCTAGGGTCTGGCAGGTTGGGGTTCCCATGGTGCTCTTGGCTACTGAGTAGGTTAGGATGCTGAGTCCTTTGAGGGGAGGGGCGTGCATCTTGTGTGTGTGTGTGTGTGCGTGTGTGTGTGTGTGTGTGTGTGTGTGTGTGTGTGTGTGCAGTGCACGTACTGCTGCAGTGCCGTGGAGCATACCTGCTGTTGGCCAGAGGAAGTGACATACCCCTCTCCATCACTCGCTTGCCTGATCTCCTGGCAATCGAGTCTCTAACTGATTCCAGAGCTCACAGTTCATGAGCCTCAAGATTCTCTGACCTCAGTTCCCTCAGGACCAGGATGGCCGAGATACAGACATTGTGGGCATGCCCAGTGTTTATGTGGGTTCTGGAGATTCGAACTCATGTGGCCTTGGGCCTTCATGCTTGCACAGGAAGTGCACTTACCTGCTGAGCCATCTCTTCATCCCGGAGGTTTTTCATTTCTATTTCATGTGTTTGTGTGTAATGTGTGTGCATGCACGAATGCATGTTTGCATGTGTGTGGGCACACGTGCATGTGTGTAAAGGCCAGGGTTGGTGTTGGTGGTTTTCCCAGATCACTGTCCACATTATTTACTGAGGCCGGCTCTCTCACTGATTTGGCTAGGCTAGCCAGCCAACTTGTCCCAGGGAACCCCCTACTGCTGCCTCCCAAGTGCTAGGATGACCAGCCCAACCTTTCCATGGATGCTGGGCATCCAATCTCAGGTCCTCACACTTGTCCAGCAAGTGCTTTATTCACCGAGCAACCTTCCCAGCCCTGGATGCATGAGCAGAAGGACAGCCAGGAGGGGGCATTCGTACAGATAAAAGGGACTGTATCGAAGGCATGTGTTCACCACACTGGGGCTGGGTGGGTAAGGACAGCCTGAGGACACAATGCTGTACTCTGATCACATGAATGTCATGTACATGGGGCCCTCTGAGGTCAAGTCACATGACTGCAAGAAAGGGCTCTAGGGTTTCCTTCTCAGCATCATTTATCCATCTCTAGAATGGGAAGCCTCATAGCCTGCTAGGATGACGTGATTCCATCTTGCGGGAGGAGCTAGTGCAGGCACACCCAGTTAGGGCCAGTTCCCAAAGGAATGTGCTGTCCTCACACCATTATCTTCTCTCCACAGGGGCAGAAACACCAGCTTGACCACAGCTAGCAACACGCAAACCTTGATGCTGAGGCTCCCTTCTCCCTCCAGAGAACCAGTAAAGAGAATGTCAGGAGACTGTGTGTGAGCACACAGTGAAGTTCAAAACACAGACATAGCTTCATTAGGCCAGAGAAACCAGTGAGGAGTAGTAAGAAGGTGAGCTGCTCTGGGTGGCCTGAAGGGCATGGGTCAGGACAAGCCCTAACCGGAAGAAAAGAAGATGGAGTTTCAATTCCTTTGCAGTGACAAGAGACACGACCTTGAGCCAAGGAAGCTGAGGGATAGGAGCCTACACCCCGGTACAAAGGTGAGGTCCTGGAAGGGCAGCCCCACACGTTCATGCAGGCTGTTCACTGCACAGGAGCACTGCGTCAGAGGGGAGGCAGGCTGAAACCTAGAGAGTTCTCCAGAACTAAACTGTGCACTCTGGAAGAAGGGGCCCTTGGAATAATTTGTCCACCCAGAAGGAACACGCCCTCATAGCAGAGCTCCACAAACAAGGGAATCATTAAGTGAAATGCACCCCGTGTCCATGAAGGCAACATAGAAACGCCTCTTAGAATGAGGCTCTGGTGATGGAGGAGGCACTCACAAGAAACTAGAACCTAAGGCCGGTGACACGAGGAGGAGTGACAGCTAAAATGTACCCCCCTGATTTCACAACCCACCCTGTATTTACAACAAACTCCTACAAAACAATAGAAAATGAGCAAATGATGGAAATAAGCAATGCACAGATGAGGGAATTCCCAAGGTGAAGCTTAAGCAAATTACAAAGTGAGGTTAGTATCGCTGCACATCCATCACATCTACTGCAACATGTAGAGACGCTGACAGTGTGGTTCTTTTAAAAGAAGGGTGTAATGGGGAGAGTCCAAACATGTGAGGTAGTTGAACTCGGTGAATTGGGAGACCCCAAGTGTGGTGCAAGTATCTCCATCCTGTGGGTAAGGGGGGCCTTGAGACCATTTTCCCCAGGGAAGTTGTGGGGTATCTTCTCAGGATACTCTAGGTTGACTAGGGAAAGCACAGAATCTGGTGGAAGATTCAAGAATCTTCTAGACATGGAGAATTTATTGCATGCACCTAGGTCATGGGTGGAAGTAAATATGGGGTATAAAGGGCTGGGAAGGGAGCAGGGATTGTTTGAAGCACAGCCTGAACAAAGTGACATGTCAGCAGCTAGAGATCCTGTTTGTGTGTCTCAGAGAGAGAGAAAGAGAGAGAGAGAGAGAGAGAGAGAGAGAGAGAGAGAGAGAGAGAGAGAGAGAGAGAGAGCAGGTGCATTTCCCCAAGCCATGTGATCCTTCACTCCTTGCACAGAAAACACCCCACCTCTGGGAGCCCTGTTTAACACTGGCATGATAATGTCTTAGGGAACCCCCAGAGAAAGTTAAATCCCATTTTATGCACACTACATCATGAAATACTGGTCACCTAATGGAATCAGATGCAGAAGTGTACAGTCTCAGTGTGCTCTGGCCTCTCGTCCACACCCTAGGGACTAGTGGCCACATCTGCCCTGTTCTCCTGCCGAAGGAGGGCATCTCTTCTGCAGTTGCACTGCTGTGGAGGAAAACAGCTGGCTGCTCAGAGCCCTCCTCAGCGGCCCATTCCCCCCAGTCCTCCAAGGGGAAGAACCGGGCCCTAAGTTCTGCTGATTTTGTCAAACCCCGAGGCAGAGTGAAAGAGAGAGAGGTTCTAGAAAGACCACTTCTCTGAGCCGGGTTTGGTTTGGTTTTGAGACAGTTTGCTCTGGAAGCTGGCCTGAGTCCTGCGCCACCATCCTCTGCAGCTGAAGGACAGTCCTCGTCCCCACCGCCCCCGTGTCACCCACCGGGACCCACCTGCAGGGAAGTGAGGCTGAAGGTGATGACCAGCTGCGACGTGGGGCTGATGAAGGGCGGCGGAGTGACCGACCGCTTCCCCTGCTCGAAGATGCGGTAGATGCGGTTGGTCTTGGTGAGCAAGGCCGAGTAGCTGAGCGTGGTGCCCAGGCCCAGGAAGAGCCTGCGGGCCGCGCACACGGCCGCCCCGGGCTCGGCCACCATGAGGAAGGTGATGGCGTAGATCAGGAAGATGCCCGTGAGCAGAACGTAGCTCAGCTCACGGCCGGAGGCTCGGACGATCGGGGTGTCGTTGTGCCGCACGAAGGTGGCCACCACGGTGGTGGTGGCCATGATGCCCACCACAGCCAAGAGGAGGGGCAGGGCTGCCCAGGGCGAGGCCCAGGTGAGGCGCACCACGGGCGTGGGCCGGCAGCCCGTGTGGTTGCTCGTGGGCCGCATGTCCCCCGGGCAGGCCTCGCACGTGAACTCGTCCACCTGGAAGCGGTAGCCGTCGCAGGCTTCGCAGTGCCAGCAGCAGGGGACGCCCTTGACCATCTTTTTCCGCACACCTGGCCCGCACGGGAGGCTGCAGAGAGATGGGGGCACCGCGTGGGGGTCGCCTGACCACTGCAAGGCCTCCACCTGGGACAGATGGACACGGGTCATGGCCTCCGCTGCCAGGCATGCAGGGTCCGTCACCTCCCCCTGCACGGTCGGTGCCACTTACATCCAGTTTCAGGGCCTCTGCCCACTGGCCCACCGCCTGGTACCCGCCGCTGCTGGCACTGCCGTTGGTGGCCTGGTACTGGAAGATGTCGTAACGCCCGGGGGCATCTCCATTCTCATTGAACATCACTGGAGTTCCCGCGCTGCCTGCGGGGAGGGAGAAGCCTGGCATCCCTCACTGGTTCTCCCGGCCAGGATTCAGAGGGAAGAGCTAATGGAAGACTTCAGCCTCACGCATCATCTGAGAAACACAACCCCACACCCAGGAGGGGCACGTGACAGAGAGCAAAAGGCCATGCACGAATTAGTCACTTTTCTCGTTGCTGTCACAAAATGCCTTAGGAAGGTTATGTCGGCTCCCAGTTTAAGAAGGCAAGGCAGTGTGAACTTGAGGAGACAGGTCACATGGCCTGCCTGCACCCTCAGACAGGAAGTGAGGCCTGGCTCCAAACCCTCGAGGCCTACCACCAGTGAGTGACCCACTTTCTTCAGTGAGGCTCTACCTCTTAAAGGTTCCACAACCTTCCACAATTACCACCACCAGCTGTAGCCCGGGTGGGGGAGCACAGGAGCTACGGGGACATTGCACGTTTCAACCTCTAGAGCAGATGGGCTGAGGGGAATGTAAAATGAGGTACCTCTGGGGAAAAACAGGCTCCTCCTATGGTCCAGAAATTTCACTTCAGAGTATTACACAGCCAAGATTGGGAATCAGGGACTCAGAGGATTTTAGCATCTATATTCATAGCAGCATTGTTCGCAATAGCCAAAAGCAGGAATCCAGAGACTCAGCTGATGAATGAGTAGATAACTAACACATGGCAGAATACTCACCTTGTAAGAGAAAAGGCATTCTGACCTGTGTATTACTAAACAAAAGATACAGAAAGACAGACACTACCTAGTTCTATCTAGAAGAGGCGCCTGGAGCAGTTCCGTTCACAGCGCTAGCAAGCAGAAGGGCGCTAGCCAGGGTGGGGGAGGTTGGCTATTGTACAGTGAAGACTTCTAGAGGTGCATGATGGTGCTGGTCTCGCCACTTCAGATGATGGCAGGGATTCTCACTTTTGTCGTGGGTCTTGTAAGGAGAAAGCTTGGCTGCCCAGGGCACAAGGACAGGGTCAGACTTGTACAAAACCTGAATGTCCTGAAGTCACTTCCACTTTTAACAATCAGCTTTACTTCCCCGTGGCTTGTTTTCTGCACCTGCATGTGTGCTTCAGTGGGGGGAGGTGCAGGTCTGGGGGTGTGCCAAAGAACAACCTGGGCCACCTCTTTCGGAGACCAGGTGTTTCCTTGGCCTGGGGCTCACCGAGGCTTGCTGACTTGGTGAGAATGGCTAGCCAGCAAGCTCCAGGGAACCTCCTGTCTCCACCTCCCAGTGCTGTGACTACTCAGTTTTTAAATGTGGGTTCTGGGGACTGAACTCATCAAGCACTTTATCCACTGAGCTAGCTCCCCAGTCCCTGACACTCCTTGGGGGAGCTCATTCTCCAGCCTGGGGGGCTGGTCTGGATACGCAGTTGGATTACTTAGCAGGAGCACGGCAGAGAGAAGCCAGGCAGTGAATATGCGATGGAGGGAGTTTCAAATTTTACATGGGATTGTGATTAATTAGAAGAATATCTCAACCCACAAGCCACACACACTGCAGCAGTCCATCAGGTTGGCTCAAAGATACTCCTTGGAGCGCTGACCATCCTCTGCTGGTGCCAAGGGACATGTCATGCCACTCGTGTCTTTTGCTCCATCAGCTCAGGGCCTGGTTGGGGCAGCATTTTAAAGCTGGTGACTGCCAGTGGACAGTCTATCCACAGTGCAGAGGGCTTCATGAAGTTTATGCTGGGCCCCGCCCCACAGTCTGTGTCCTATAAACTTGGTGCCATGGACGGGGATTTGCACGAGACCCACTAGGGTTCCAGGTAGAATGAGGCACAGAATGCTGAAGCCCAGGCAGGATTACAAAGTAAGAATCATGGGGCTGGGACGATCCCAGTCAATAAAGTGCTTACCTCACAAGCATGTTTCTAGCAGTAATCTGGGTATGATAGAAATGCTTGTAATCCCAGTAGGGACTGAGGGGGCAGACACAGGTGAATCCAAAGCCTGCTTACCAGTCAGTCAGCCTCATCAGTGAGCTCCAGGTCAAGGAGAGATCCTGTCTCAAAGGTTGTCCTCTGGCCTCCGCATGTGTGCACCCACATGTGCACGCATGTATCCCTCTATACATGAACACATATACGCACATGCGTGCACACATACACAAGCACATCAAAGAAAGTGTGGGCCAGTATTTGGCTCAAGTCTCCAGTGATCAGCTCTGTACCATACTACTTCTTTCTATTCTCAGTTGCCCAGTTCCTATAGGAAAATCTGTCCCAGCTGCTTCCCTCGCCCTCGCAGGCCCAGGCACCCACTCACCATTGAAGCGGACAGCTCGAATATACTGTAGTAGCGTCCGGCCATCTGTGGGCTCCATCGCTGGGCACAGGCCTGTGTGGCCAGGGCAGAGTGCCTGGTGCATGCTGTGGAGGGCGTGGGCAATGGCATACACAGCGTCGATCACAAACTGCACCTTCCCCTCCTGCTCATAGGTGGAGTCCTGGCCGATGCGTTCCTCACCTGTCCTAGGACGTCCAGAGGAAGTATGCCTGGCCCCCAGCCACAAAACCTGGTATGCTGCCCTCTCCTTGTCTCCCTTCCCGTTCCAGGTATCTCTCACCTGTGCATTTGCGAGTGGAATCGTCTTGTTGGCTACCTGAGCTGGTCAGTTTGCAGTTAAAATTCTCCTCCCAGAACTCAGCAAACCAGATGTTCCTGCGGTTGTTCTCCAGAGAGCGAGTCATGAAGTACTGGTCAAATCCTAAGAGGTAGGAGCGGTGACCATGCAAGATAGTCATGTTTCTTCTGCGCTCCTTTGGAACTGGCTCCTTTTGCATCCAGGAGTAACTCTACCATCAATTACTGGACTGAATTCAAAGCACCTGGGAGCTTCACAGTAGACTTTGTATCCTGAAAGACCTTGTTCCTCGTCCCTATTGCTCTTGTTAGGGCGCTATGTTAGGAGAGAGCTTCAGCATCTATATTGTGAGCATGAAGCCACAAGCACATAGACACAGAAGAACCGCCAAGGATGGTAGACAGGAAGTGCAACCGCCTGGGGCTTTGAGAATATACTGGCTCTCTGTTCCACACATGATATCATCTACACTCAGATCTCTAGTCCTGAGATGCCTTGATTGCCAAAAACATTCTCAATCAAATTTGCCACCTAGAGTCAAAGGCATCCTAACTAAAAGAAAGGGTGTGTGGGTGTATACCCAACAAAGGCGAGGAGCCCATGGGGAACAGAGTCTGTCTATCCTTTACCAGTTCTTGGCTTCAGAACTTGGGAAAATGAGCAATCCTACTATAAAGTGACCCTCGTTGCTGGATTCATTCATTCACATGGCAAAGCGGGAAAGGGAGCAGGTGTGGAGACAGAGTCAGGGTTTGTCACTTTCATCGACAGGACAGTATATTCCACATCCTTGGTTTCTCGCCCTCCTGGCCTTAAATTCAGAGTACTTTTTCTAAAACCAAAACTATATGTATGAAATTTTAAAACAACAGACAAACACATTTACCCTGAGCAGAATGGAGTGTACTTTCCTCATCTGTGTCTCAAATAGTGACGTCAAATAGTGCAGCCACAGAGTCTTATAGTATCTAAGACTGTTGGAAGTGATCTGGATTGTGGTACCAATTATTATACAGATGTGGAAAATGAGCAACCTGAAGAGAGGATGCTGGGGAAGTATGTGGGGTGAGGGATTCGACAATCCTGGACTCACCATCGATGGAGGCCCTTTTGGGCAAGATGGTGATGGCCCCCAAAGCCACGTCCTCTAGGCTCAAGATTGGTGAGGTCTTGGATCCCCAGCTGTCTGAGCCAACCCACAGGAAATGACCAGTCAGGTTGGCCTGGCGTGTGGCTTCCAGGACTCTCCTAGTAGGAGCAGAGCTGGGGCTGAGTGAAGACTCTGGCCACTTTGCATCCTGTGTTCCTCCAGCCCATTCTGTATCACTCATCAGACCCCTGTTTATCAGAGGTCTGTCCATTGCTGGCCCTGAGAGCATGCTATGGTTTGGATTTGGTTTTAGTGTGTCTCCAAGATGGATCTGTGGAAGCTTGGTCCTCAGTGTGGCCAGGTTGGGAGGTGGTGGGACCTTTAAGAGATGGGGCCTGACGCAAGCTGAAGTGAGTCACTGGAGGTATTGCCCTCACCCTCTCCAGGGATAAAGAAGTTCTCATGGGAACTCTGGTTAGTTTTGTGAGAGGGAGTGGTTAGAAAAGCCTAGCCCTCCCCCCTCTCTGACTTCCTGTCTCACTATATGATCCCTCTCTTCTGCTCACTCTCCCCACGATGACATCTGCTAAAATGTGATGCAACCCCAGGGCCCTCACTATAGAGGTGACTCTATACCATGTGGACTTTCAGCCTCTAAAACTGAAAGCCGCATCTGTCTCTTTCTACAAAGTACTCATCCTTGGGTAACCAAATATGTACTATTCTAGACAGCTTCTTTGGGGGAAATCAAAGACACTCTGAAGCCTCTCCCCACCAAATGCCTTCACCAAAGTTATACTCAACTTCCAGGCTGGAGGAAGAGCCTCCGCTGACTCTCTACCATGCATGTTTTGAGCTCTGAGGCTGGGGCTGCTGCTCATACCCTTTGAGCCTCTCGGAGGCTCTGTCCTGACAGCATATAATCTCCCCACAAGGTCTCCCCCGTGATGAACCGGTGAACAATAAAAACAGACGTCTTCTCACTATCCCAGGTCAGGCTAGGAACACCATCAATCTGTCATTCCTGATTCATCCCTGGGGACACCAGACTTGAGAAGGAAGCAGGAATGACAGGAGGGGAGGAAAGAAAGGAAGGGGATGTGATGGGTGGGGATGAAGGATAAGGGGAAGAGGCCTTAGGAAGAGCCCTAAAGGACACAGTGACCGAGAGCGTCATCTGTCCTACCTGATGTCATCCTCATTGGCGAAGATGATGATACCCCGGGCATTGGGTGTCTCCATCAGTCTCCGGATCACTTTGTGGAATTCTCCTGGCTTTGGCTCCCTGGGGATCTTGATGGACTGGGCAATGCAGACCCCCCCTAGGTGTCGGGATGCCAAAGTTGATGCTTGTCTTGCCCTTTCACATGCTTACCTGGCCACCACTGCTATGACTGCATAAGGTCTGGTGGCTAGGGTTCTGAAGGGCTGTACCCTGCCTGGACTCCACCTAGCAAGCCACAGTCCTCCAAAGGAAAGGGGTGCCACCTGCTCACCTGGAGCACCATATGGGCTAGTCATAGGCACCCCACCTCTCAGCCTCTCTCTGCCCCATCTGATGTCCCCAGGCTCACACTTTTTTTTTTTTTGGCTGATTGCATGTGACTTCTCTCTCCCTTACCTTCTCCCCCCCCCCCAGCCCTGGCCCCTGACTGCCACCAGCTCACCAGCCTCACGGGAGATCTGAACAAAGGCCTCAACTCCACTCTCGCCATAGTTGCCCTCGGAGGCCAGCGTGGACACGTAGTTCCATCCCAATGCTCGCACAATGTCCACCATGGCCTGAGCCTGGTAGGAGTCAGGGGGCACCACCCGAGAAAAGAAGTCGTAGCGCGTGGAGTCGCTGAGCTCTGGAGCCGTGGAGGCATAGCTGATCTGGGGAATCTAGGGTAGGAAGGACAGCCAGGGCAAGGATGAAGGGTCTGCAGAGCAGGGTGGCAGTGGGGACTTGGGACATGGGTGCCACAGACATCTCGAGGAGAGCTCTGGGGAACTGTAACACAGATGAGGCATGGCAGGGTTGCAGGAGAGCTGGGGAATCAGCTGGAGTACCACACAGACCAGCGAGGAGTGTGGGGAAGGGTCTGCATCCTATGAATGGATCCGATGGAGTATGCATGGTGTTTAGGGCTTAGAGCAGGGCTGCCATTTCCAGCTGTGTGCATGTTAAAGAGATGTCAGAGCCAGAAGGGAGAATGAAATCCAGTTTTTAACCCTCAAAGGCCACACTGCCTGGGGAAAAGGTCCTACTTGTTGGTCCATGTTTCCCAGAGGAAAGTATGTGTGGTGCCCCACTTCCAGGAGCGGTGGTCTGTGCAGTGCCCCAGGAAGGACCTGGTGCAGGCGCTGGGGCTGGAGACACTGGGTTGATTCCTGTGCATCTGAGGGATTAATAGCAGGGATCACAGGGCTGAGCCATGCTGAAGCAGTGGGGGACCTGAATGTGAAAGAAACTGGGGGGGGGGGTCTGAATAAGAAAACGGAAAAGGTGGCTAAGGTGGCTGAGCGCCAGGGGAGGGAAGATACTGTTGGGCCAGCAAGGAGGCAGTGGGAAGGTCTGAGGGAAGGTCCTGGAAGCAGAGGGCTGGAACTAGACTAGAGCTATTTGGAGAACAGAAGGGAGAAGAGAGAGCAGAACAAAAGAGCGGAGGGAGAGGCTGACTTGATGGGGAGGGTCAGGGAGACAAAAATGGGACAACCAGAAGACATAAAAAAATGAAAGAAGAGGGAAAAGAGGCCAGAGAAAGACCTGCTGGCTACAGCTGATTCCATACCCCCTCCAGCCACAGTAAGCCTCACTCAAGAACCCGTGAGTACCTACTAGAGAAAACCCCCAACTCTAGTGTCAGAGCCCCCAGTTCGAGTCTTGTGACCCCCAATTCTGGCCCCTCAGTCTGCCTGCAGAGGACAGGTCTCCAAGAGGCAGAGGATTCAGGGCCCTGCGGATAAAGCTCGCTAGCAAGCCAAGAAGCCCCCGCGAAGACAGGCATTTTGAAACACGGAGATGCAAAAAGAGGGCGAAGTACTGCACCACTCAGGCCTTATTTAGCCCCGAGGTGGCTCGTTCCAATAATCGCTTTGAAGACGGGCATCTGGTTCCAGGGAAGGTTCCAGAGCACCCAGGCACAGGAGCACCTTGCACGGTTGTGCAGAACCTGAAGGAGCAGCAAGTCCTGGTTGCCCTTGGCCAACGGGGCTCCAGGAGCAGGCTGGGGAAGGGCCAGTGTGTCCTCAGCTCCTACTGGAGATGTCCGTGGAGGGGTGGGTGGGACGGGGTGCTGGGACCCGGTGTGAGTCTCCCAGGGGGAAGAAAGCCATCGGCCGCCACGAGGGACGGGACAGACCCACGGAAGAAGCCCCGCGACCCTCACCGCAAACAGGCGCAGGACGTTGGCGACCATGATGGAGACGGAGCTGGCCGAGGCGCCCACCACGGCCACGACGCGCTCGGGGGGCGCGGCGCGCAGCGGAGGGAGGCCCCCGGGGCAGCGCACGCCCGCCTCGTCGCCGCCGCCGTCGCCGCGGCCGCGGAGGAGCGCCTGCACGAAGCTCAGCGCCTGCTCCAGCGCGTGCGTGTCCCGCGAGCAGGTGTCCAGCAGCCGCGCGCCCAGGCGCACGCCGGGCAGCAGCCGGGGGTCGGCGTTGACGCGGTCCAGCGCGTACAGCATGGCCTCGAGCCGGTGCACGCCCTGCTCCTTCTTCAGCGGCCCGCACGCCCGGCCCGCCGCGCCCCGCGCGTGCACCGGGAACAGGCCGCCCAGCGTGAGGCCGCCGGCCAGGCGCACGGAGCCCGCGGCCCGCGCCCGGCCCGCCCGCGCCAGCAGCCCCAGCGCCAGCAGCAGCGGCGGGAACCAGGCGCCGGCCCGCCACGCCATGGCGCCCGGCTACGGAAAGGGAGACCTTTGGGAGCACCCCACCCGCCGCCGGACCGAGGTCCCCAGCGGAGTCCGGGGAAAAGGCTCTGGGCAGCCTCGAGGGTGCCAGAGATGTGGCTTGACTTGGGTGGTTAGAGGCTCAGGCCGGCTCCCCTCTGATCCTATCACCTCATCCAGGCCCATCGCTGTCCCCGCCCCTCTAGTCCTAGTTCATCCCCAGGGGGCCCTAGGCACTCCCCAGAGCCCAATTCACCCTTTTCAGCCTCTGGCCAGTAGAACAAGTCTGAAATAGATGCCTACTGTGTGCCCCAGGGAGAGAGGGCTTAAGGATTCTGGGGAGAGATGAGGGGGAGGGTGAAGACCCCCTCCAAAGCTTGGGTGGTGGCAGAACTGTTCTCTGCACCTCTATCCAACCTCCCACTCAGGCTCCTTCAATCTGTTTCTCTCTTTCCACTATCTTTAGAGTATGTATGTCTGACCCATATACTTGTTACCAGAGTTTTAAAGGTAAAAGTGTGGGCTCTGGGGAGTGTGTGAGTGTGTGTGTGTGTGTGTGTGTGTGTGTGTGTGTGTGTGTGTGTGTGTGTAGATCAGCAGAACTCAGCCACCTGGCTGCAACATGCAATTAAAAAGACAAGTAATCGTGGAAAGCAGAGAAATGAGATTTACTCAAGGTGGCCTTATTGGGAAAGGGAACAAATTTAAAAAACCCAGTGACTCCCAAACCCCAATTAATCTTCTGGGATACTGACATGAGATTTAGGTTTCTATCTAAAACCTCGAGACGGAAGCAGGAATGACAGGAGGGGAAGAAAGAAAGGAAGGGGATGTGATGGGTGGGGATGAAGGATAAGGGGAAGGGACCTTAGGAAGAGCCCTAAAGGACTGAATGACTGAGAGCGTCATCTGTCCTACCTGATGTCATCCTCATTGGCGAAGATGAGGATACCCTAGACATTGGGTGTCTGCATCAGTCTGCGGATCACTAAGCAGTCCTGGCCAAGGTGTGGCCCTGCCCATCGCTGACCTATCATTTTTCTTGCCTCCAATGTCCAGCAAGGTGGTCCAATATGATATCAGAACTGAATGAAATGTCCTGGATGACAAGGTCCTCTGACAGGCACAGGGCTGCATTCTTTCCCTCCCCAATCATAGAATTCTTGGGGAAATTATACTTCTTTAGGGCCAATAGTCTGGTAGCAGAAGGGCAAGGTACAAGTGTCTCAGTCTCCTGACAGCTGCTACAGACTGTCTCTGACTGCTGTCCTTTGACTGTTCCCGGGCTCTCTCTCTGCTTCTCTAGTTCTCTGTTTCTGTCTTGTTCGAGTTCTTGAAATTTCCCTTTCTGCTCTGTCTCCCAGCCTCCTTTTACCTTTTTCTGACTTTCTTTTTGCCTTAACTCAGCCCCTTCTCTCTTTGTCCTGGCCACCACGAGGCCTTTTGAATTCAGCTGCCCAAGTCTTCCCAGCTTTCTCCTGGCAGCGTGTGGATGGAGGATGATGGGTAATGGCTGAATGAAGCAGGGTGAGCAGGCACAGTGGGCACAGACAACAGGAGCAGAGCAAGGCTGGGCAGAGAGGAGCCACTCCAAGCAGACCCTTAACTTGGCATGATCAAATATGCAGGAACCCTGCATAAACTGGCCCACTTTGCAGACTGGGAGATGAAGACCTCAAGGAGTGAATGACATTCCCAGGGCCATACAGCTGGTCATGTCAGCATAAGGATCTACACCCAGAATGGTGTGAAGCCATCAGTCCACCCACATGACCTTGATGGAGGGAGGGCCAGGGCTGATTTACCCTGCAGCTCCCACTCGAGTCACCTTCGTGCAGCGGTGGAACCTTGACTTGTCCATGAGCTCATTTCTAACCGCCTCCTAATTCTAGAGCTTGAAGCAGTGACGATGGAGCTACGAGTGACACAGAGTCCATATGCAATTGATTTTCCCATCTCACAGTTGGGTCAAGGTGGGGGGTGGCCCCAAATATTTTCCCATCGCTGCCAATGTAGGACAGGATTTGGCTGTCTGATACCTAAGCTCCCAGCCTCTGGGGATTAGTGGGCTCTTGGAAGGGGGATCTGAGCCAGCTTGGGCTCTGTTAGACAGGGTGGATTTAGGTAGCAAGGGGGACCAGGGAGCTGGCAGGAAACAAGCCACCACTCTTCTTTGCCTACCACGTTCAGAGCCATACAGTCATTTTTCTGGTGGAAACCAAGAGTCAGGAGATCGGGGTAGTCCATGGCCCTGCCTGCGGCTTGCCACAACAGCCCCTCGAAGTCCTTCCATGCTAAAGATGAGCTTGCCTACCATGTACAAAGCCCCAGGTTCAATCCCCAGCACAGAATGAATCAGTGTGGTAGCGTGTGCCCATAATCCCAGCACTCAGGAGTTGGAAGGAGGACCCCAACTACACAATGAGTTAGAAACCAGCCCGGGTTACAGGAGACCCTATCTCAAAAAAGGAGAAGGACAAGGAAGAGGAGGAAAGGTCCGGGGCTGCTGCCTTAGTGTGCTTTCCACTACTTTGAACACCTTAGGTATCAAATACACACACACAGTAAGTACCTTGTGAAGTTAACAAATACTTTCCCCTGCAGAATTGACTTTAACTCTTGCATTCGGGGTTCACTGATGGTGATGAGCCTGCACTGGAGGACATTCACTAATCCAGAATGTTTTTTGTGACCACATGGGGAGCATGTGTACCCAAACATATTTGTATTAGTTACTTTTATCTGTGCTGTGACAAAGCAACCTAAAGAAGGAAGATTGATTTTGGCTCACAGTCAGAGGGTAGAGTCCGCCATGGTGGGGAAGTCATGGTGACAGTCACATTGCATCCTCAGTCAGGAACAGAGAGCTCAGCTTTCTCCTTTTGGTTCAGTCTGGGACCCCAGCCCATGGGTGGAGCTGCCCACATTCAGGAAGGGTTTCCTCTCCAGAGTCAAACTTTCCAGAAACACCTTCATAGACCCACCCAGAGGTGTGTTTTCATGCTGATTCCAAATCAAGTCAAGTTGGCAGTGAAGATGAGCCAGCCCCTCATTCCATTGCAGCTCTCCCAGCCTGACCCTTCCTCAGGATCCCACTGTGGAAGCAGCTGGGAGGTTAGGACAGCCTGTCATCAAGACCTAGTGCCACCTACCTTCAGGCTTCCCCCAGACCAGCTCTGCACACACTTCCTTGCAATGGACTACGCAAAAACTGGCCTTTGGGGCTCTGACCACCACCCGGCACTGTCTCTGCAGGGTAGCCTGGTGGCAGCCATGGAAAGAAGCTTCAGGAAGAATGAAGTGATGGGTGAATGGGATGTATACACAACCATAAGAAAGAATGCAATATTGTTTGCATCAAAATGGATAGAATTGGGACAAAATAAGCCAGGCTCAGAAAGATAAATAGCACACGTTTTCCCACATAGGTAGAAACTGAAAGGAAAAAGGAGTCAGTCTGAAAGGGAATGGTGAGCCTGCCTGAGGGCTGGCAGAGCAGATCAATGTGCAAGGTACAAATGTATGGGAATTTCTCAGTGAATCCCATTAACATGTACAATTAATATGTGATAATTTTAAAAGAATAAAACAATGTGGGTAGACTGTCCAGCTAAATAACATACTCATTACCTAAATATTTAACTTGTTTAGTGATCAAGGCATTTGAAATTCATTCTCTTAGCTGAATATGAATGATAAGTATGAGGTTGGCAGCTAGCATCACCATTCTGTATTATTAATCACTAGAAGGAGGAAGGAAGGAAGGGAGGAAAGAAGGAGGGAGGGAAGGAAGGGAGGAAGGAAAGAAGGAGGGAAGGAAGGAAGGAAGAAAGAAAGGAAGAAAGGAAGGAAGGAAGGAGAACCTGCTTATAATCCAGTGCTTGTGAGGCAAGATGGGAGGATTGCTGCAAATTCAAGGACACCCAGGACTACAGAGGAAGATTAACTCCTCCAAACAAGGGAGGGATAGGAAGGAAGGAAGGAAGAGAGGGAGGGAGGGAGGGGCTGTGCATGGTGTGTGATGCTAGTGGTCTCAGCACTCGGGGGGTAGAGGATGTAGGGTCACAAGTTGAAGGTTATCCTCAGCTATACGTTGACTTTGAGGCCAGCTTGAGCTATATGAGACCCTGCAAAGAAATAGAGAGAGAGAGAGAGAAAGAGAGAGGGAGAGAAAGGAAGGAAGGAAGGAAAGAAAGAGAAAAGAAGGAAGTGAGGGAGGGAGAGGAGAGAGGGGAAGGGAAAGAAGGGGAGGAAGAGTGGGAGGGGAAGGAAACATTCTTCTTGTTTAACCAACACTATTCTGGGACTGTCATCACCCACTTTCCAAGTAACTCATTCATTTCCTTGAGGGGGCAAAATTCTACACAAAGTTCTAATGCATTAGTGAGGGGGAGACCCAGCCTAGAACTTCTAGATTCAAAAAGATGAAGGAGTTCACATGCGGGGACAGTGCCAGCCCCCACCCCTAGTGTCCTAAGGATCCCTGGAAAGCCAGTGACCTTCCCAGAATGCCTCCATCGGGAGACCATGGCTGTGAGGACACCAGTCTCGAGCCACAGAGCCTCTGACATATTCCAGCACAAGTGCTTGGCTCAGAGAAGGAGCGGTTTGCAAAGC